>VNJO01008899.1:0-120900 GCA_008042535.1 Drosophila tani | reverse complement strand
TAAAAATGTATACAGCCGTCAAGCCGCTGTCCAAGTATCTGCAGTTCAAGTCGGTGCACATCTACGATGCCATTTTCACGCTCCACTCGAAGTGCACGGTGGCGTTGCTCCTGGCATGCACTTTTCTGCTATCCTCGAAGCAATATTTCGGCGATCCCATCCAGTGCATGAAGAACACGGACCTGGACTACTTCCATGCCTATTGCTGGATCTACGGGGCCTATGTGCAGGCCAATATAACGAAGGCGCCGTCGCTCAATGGCGAGGTTCAGTGCGGACCGGGTAAGTTAAGGGGAAAAAGTGAACTTTCCAGTTGGGATTCAATTTCATGGCCTATTCCAGATGTGGTGGGTCGCTCGGTGCCGCCGGGAAACCGTCGCTATATACGCTACTATCAGTGGGTGGTGCTGGTCCTGCTGCTGGAGTCGTTTATCTTCTATTTGCCGGCTTTTCTCTGGAAGATCTGGGAGGGCGGCCGGCTGAAGCATTTGTGCGCTGACTTTCACCAGGCAGTGGTGTCCAAGGACAAGAGCAAGGCCCATCTTCGCGTGCTGGTCAACTACTTTACCAGCGACTACAAGGAGACGCACTTTCGCTACTTTGTGAGCTACGTGTTCTGCGAGATCCTCAATTTGCTCATTAGCGTAAGTAACTTTTTGGGTATCCTCGCCAGAATCTAGAGCTCCCCTTATCCTCCTCAGATTGGCAACATCCTCCTGTTGGACGTATTTTTCGGTGGCTTTTGGGCCCGCTACATGGAAGCCCTGCTGGCCTTGTATGGCGGTGACTATGATGGATGGAACGACATCACCACGCGCGTCTTTCCCAAGTGTGCCAAGTGCGAGGTAAACAAGGTCGGCGACAGCGGTTCCGATAGCAAATACGATAATCTGTGCCTGCTGCCACTCAACATACTGAACGAGAAGATCTTTGCCTTTCTGTGGATCTGGTTCATCCTGATGGCTGCGCTGGTTGCCCTCAAGTTCCTGTATCGTCTAGCAACCATTTTCCATTCGGGCATGCGCTTCCAGTTGATACGTGCGCGGGCTCGCTTCATGCCCAGGTCCCACCTGCAGCTGGCCCTGCGCGACTGCAGCTTTGGCGATTGGTTCGTCCTGATGCGTGTGAGCAACAACATTGGCCCGGAGATATTCCGCAAGCTGCTGGAGGAGCTCTACGAGGCCCAGGGAATTATGAAGAAAATGCCGCCCGGAGCGGACGATGTCTAACTAACTAATCGAACTTAATCTCAAGGCTGTACATGAAGTAAGTCCTTTAGTTTTCTTTTCCCTTACGTGACTTATTGAGTTGAAGGTTTAACTGACAAGAAGACAGCTACTAAATTTATCATTTACCATTTGTATTCATTATATATATTCATATTATCCTTAATCTCATATCGGTATGTACTTATTACCGCACAAATTGTTAACTAAACGAATATCTAACCTCAAGCTAAGCGAAATATAGCACTTTCAGTTGTTCAGCACTAAATTATTGATTACTCTTTTTATTTCTTAATTTTTGAGTGCATTGGTTTGGTTTTCTGTTGCAAAATTGAAGGTTTATCATTGAAATTTCATTTTAAATTCGATTTCTTTGGTTACAACTATTTTAAGAGCTATCTCTTGTCCATTTCCTGTAAGTTAGTACTAAGTTTCAAATGAATCTTGAAGAAATTGGGTTCATTTCTAAGATAAGTTAAAAACTAATGGTATTGGCACATTTACCAACTTAAATTCATTATAAAACAATTCCTAAAAGCCTTTTAATTCTGCATACAGTTTGTATAGTATTTCTTTGCAAATCGAACAATGTTCCATGACATTTTTTAGGTTCAAAAACCAAAATTATTTAATTTAGATTTTTTTTTCTATAGCTAACACCTACGCAAACAATATTATAAAATATATCTGTAAAAACATCGAAATCCATCGATACTATCGACAACATAAAATGGGTTAAAACAAAATTTTTTATTTTGCTTAAACAAAACAATATTAAATGGCATAATTTATATAAGATTTTACATCACATTACTGTCTATATAGATTTTATATAAAGATAGTTTTTGATATTAATGATTAAAAATTTAATACAAATATTTTTGTCCGTTCCTAAGAATATAAATTTAAATTTATAATTTTTTTTATTTTTATATTATATTTATTGGCAAAAACTTGTTAATTTTAAACGAATTCATTGATTTGCTGCTAACGCGATGTATCGATGGTGGAAAAAAAGCAATCGATAGTGACGCGGAGCACAACACCATCGATAATATCGATAGTATCGTCGATACTTTTACAGCTCTATTTTAAAAGAAAAGTTTATAAATGTAATGTTTTTGAGCCTAAAAAAATTATTAGAACATGTTTTGTTTGCAAAGAATTCCTCGACAGACTGTATGTATCATGAATAGACATGATTAGACAGGAATACACCTGAACATACCTTTGCGATCTTGCTATGCTCCTCATAGCCAGTCTGGACCACATCGGATCTATTTTGGGGGCTGCCGTTGAGAACATATCACCTTAGGGTTCGTTTCGGCTGGTAACACAGGATCGTTTCTAGTTCTGATTCCGCAAAATCCTTCAGATCGAACTGTAGTTAAAGCTGGATGATGGTTCCGAAAACTTTCTTTGTTTGCTCATAAATTTTTAATGACTGAGTACTGCTAGAAGATCAAGAAAAGCAATTAGATAGTACCTTCCTCTCTTCCGATCTCAACTCACATTGTGTCTGATGGTAAAATTTTGATACAGTATTATATTTTTCGTAATTATGGAATATTCATGTGTTTTTCTGGCTTTTCTGACCGTTTTTTTTTTTTTTTTTTTTTTATGTTTTGACGGTATTGACTCGTACAAGATGCCTAAGTCCCTTCCTTTTGTGGACCCTTAAAACTTGGAACTAACAAATGTCAATATTTTGGGCTGCGCTGTACGAAATTTGTATAAAAATTGATTTGGGAAACGGGCGAGAGTGTCGACCTACAACTGAGTCTGGGCCTGCTTAGCCTCGACCCAAAGTGCGAACATTGACACTGGTGCTGGGGCTGGGGCTGGGATGCGGTTTGTGGGTGGGTGGGTTGCTACCTCGTTCGTTGCTCCACGGAAATTCCCCTTCAACTTGCACTTTTTCGACGGTCATTTTGAGCTGACCGCCGCACTTGTCGAACCATTTTTCATTAACCAAAAAACTGTAAAGTTCAAAACGTAGCAGAAAAGTGCCCGGCAGCCAGGTGGAAGTGTGTCGATCGCCCGGTGATCCACTTTCCGGAAGCCTACATAAGCGCAGCGATCGGCCACCGCCGGCTTCAGTTGCCGTTCATCGGGCGGATCGCGCGGAAGTCTCAATCGTCGTCGTTGTCGTCGTAGTCGTGGTCTCGTGGATATCAAATTCGGGCTTTTTCCGATTGCTTTCGTGTGTGTGGATTTTTGTTTGAGTGAATTCGAGTGTAATCCGAGGCTCCTTGTTGGCCCGACGGTTTAACAAAGTGCAAAACATATAAATATATATATGTAAAAACCCACGAAAAAAAGGGTGGAAAATCAAGTCTTCAGCGATTTTGGAGCAATAACAACAAATTGCAGTTCATCTTTACCAACAAAAAAAAATGTTCCAAGCTTAGGTAATAAACCTAAGAGAATAAAAACCGCGAGAAAGTGAAGGAAAATTGGAATAAAATGAATTACAACATGGATGGTATGTGTGGTTGTTAAGAGAACAACAAGTTTCCGTCATAATGTTAATATTAAAGGCAGTTTTGTTTACATTAAGCCTTTAATATTCTCACTTAGATAATTATTTAGGTTATTTAATATTCACTAGATAATTGTTATATAATTAAAATCATTTAAAACTTGATATAACAGAAAGCTAAAATAATTTTAAAAGCTAATATTTTAATACCCACGCGTCACTTTCTTCACCCACATATTGATTTATTTCTGCAGCCAAGTAAATTCCATTAAATTTTTTGCCCGATCCGAATTAGTTCGAACTTGAATCAGCATTTTTTATACAAAAAAAGGTTATTGCGAAATTGCTGAGCACTCACGAAAGTTCTTAACCAAAATAAATCAAAAAATCGTAAAAAAAAAGTGTAGTTAACATACATTAAAAAGTAAAAGTACCTAATCGCTTAATTTAATAATTGAAAACAACCTAAAAAAAAGTACAAGTAAATAATTGTTTAATAAGGAAACTGTTGAATTAGGCCTTGGCTTTTGTGAGCTTTCCTAAAAAGAGTATAATTTTATGCTTAAAACCCCCTTAGAGCTAGAGGCCACCCGGTTGCTGCGGCATCCCCGTCGATGGTGGAGCAGTGGTCCCAAGCGCATAGTGGCCATCTCAGTGCTGGTCATTCTTACTCTGCTCTTCTCCTTGATCTATCATGGCCTTGTGGTCGAGAGAATGGGTATGTTTCTAGTTTTTTTTTTCTTGCTTTCTTGTAAAGCTTAAACTCCTCGATCCAGATCGCGTCCAGCAGATTGCCGCCCTGAATGCCGAGCATCGGAAAATGGCCAATCAGCCTTTTGAAGAGGAGGATTCCCTCATCGTCAGCCCTCAGACCTTGCACTTCAAGCTGCTGGACGATGAGATCAATAAGGATGATTTCAAAAAGAATAAGAAGCGCCTGAAGAACCTGCTGGTCAAGTTCCGATGGCAAAAGAAGCATCGCACGGTTCGAGAGTTGCCCCGCCTGGATCTGCTCGATCCGGTGGCCATGGAGGCCAATTTGCAGAACCTTTACTCGAAGTTCAGAAGCAAAAGGGCGAGGGAGGTGCTGAGTCGGCTGGAAAGCGAGTTTGTACGGTGCAAGAAGCATACTCCTGAGGACTGCATGTCCGCCTTCCTGCGCATGTACAAAATGGCCAAGGAGGTGGCCGAGAAAATGGAGAAGATGAAGGAGATCATGAGGGAGCAGCAGCCAATGCTGGAGTCTGATAGTGAGGGTTCCAACGAGAAAGAGTGGGGGACTTTTGCAACGGGAGATCTAACTCAGGATCAGGTCACAGTGCCAGCAAGCAATGCCACCGAGAAACCCCTGCGAACAAAGATAAAGCCGGCTAGGATCAGTTGGATTATCGATGGACACGATGGACATGATGGCGACGAAGTTTACACGGATGATGTGGCATCCAAAGCTACCACGAGGGAGCCTAGTACGAACAGTACTCGGAAATTAAAACCAAATGAGGCCTTCGTTACCAAGGAAACACCTGTGGAAAGCTCCACGGAGCAGATAAGCTGGATCCTAGATCACTTTGACAAGCCCAAGGAGATAGTTCGCACCACTGAGCGGCCGGGACAGCGCTCCACAAGGGATGTGACCACCACGGGACCAGGTTCCACTCTGAAACTGGAAAGTGAAGCAACAGAAAGGGATTTGGAGTCAGTCAGCACAGACGTAACAGCCCCAACCACGATATTTACTACAGAGGGACCTGTACCACCCACCACATTGAGCACCACGGCTGAGTTAGTGCCTCTTAGCACCACTACAGTTCAGAGAAAATTACAATTCGATTGGATTATCGATGGCGAGGAGGTGGAAGAGGCCACAGAAGCCCCCAAAAAGACCACAACAACCTCGGTAACAACTGAAGCTCCAACCACGGAAGCCGCCATTACCAGCACAACTTCAGTACAAAGGAAGCTGCAGTTCGATTGGATCATAGACGGCGATGAGGTAGTGGAGCCACAGGATAACACCACCATTACCAGCACCACCACTAGTGGGAGCACAGTGACCATCAGCACCACAGAAGCCTTGGAAACTACGCATCCCACCAAGCCGCCGCCGGTGAAGATCAGCTGGATTATCGATGGCAACGAAAGCAGCAACGAAAGCAGCTCGGAGCTGGTGACCACCAGCAGTTCCACCCTCCAACCCAAGGAGGCCACCCCACGATCCGTGCATCCCCTGGACAATCCCACCAGCATCGAGAACATGCTAGAGAGCTTCGAGAGACACGAGCAGGAGAAGCCTATACTCAAGGTTCTAAAAGCGAATGAATCCTCGCAGGAGGAGCACGATGATACATTCGAGCGCCAGCTGTGGCTCAAGAAATTCGAGGATCAGGCGAGGCCGAATCAGAACGAGCTACTAGACACCTTTGGCACGGCCATGGATGCCAAGGCCATGGACAACATGGGACCCAAGATTAACCCCCTCAATGGGCACGTGTGGAATGGTAATTATAATCATTTTATTGATGCTTTAAATCCCACATTCTCTCTTTACCAGCTGCCGATGCCCAGATCCTCAGCCTGTGCGAGCGGGTGGCCATGAAGATGAGGAATAAGGGGGCCGGGGTTATCCCTGCTGAGGGTGACACCAAGGAAAAGGGAGAGACCTTCACGGCCTCGCCCAGCGTGCAGTTTACGAGTCGAGCGCCTGGCGGCTTTCCCGTTTCCGGGGAGACCATGAAGGCCTCGGCCCAGTTCATGTTCAACCCAAACTTTGGCATGATGCCCAGCATTCCCGTGTGCTTCTACATGACACCAGCCAACTTCCGGATGCCCATGTGGTCGGCCTCGCCCTCCTTCATGGGCATGCAGGGCGGGCACTTTGGGGGATCCTCCAACCTGGGCGGCAATGGCGGTGGCGGCATCTTCTTTGTCCCTCAGCAATTCGGACCGAGTGGGAACTTTTTCGGAGGAAGTGGCGGCTCTGGGGCTGGTGGGCAGGGAGCCAATATCTTCTCGAAGAATGCCTCGCCCCAGAAGCTGTCCAATGGCCAGCAGCAGGTGTACTGTAGCTACATGCAGAACCAGCAGGGACAGGGACAGGGCCAGTCGCAGGGCTCCTCTAATCCACAGCAGCAGCAGGGAGGCAGTCAGTCGAGCTTCTCCAATGCCAACTTCAAGATGCGGCATGCGAATCAGTCCACCGCCGGCCACCAGCAGATCATCTACGCTAGCTATGCGGGATTGCCGCAACAGCAGGCGATTCAGGAGCGTTCCCGCTGCCCGGAGCCGGGTCAGGTGGCCTGCTTTGGCCGGGAGCAGGAGTGCATAGCCGCCGACAAATGGTGCGACAATGTGGTGGACTGTTCGGATGGCAGTGACGAGTCCGCCTGCACTTGCGCGGATCGCTTGGACGAGGAGCGGCTGTGCGATGGCTATGCGGATTGTCCGATGGGTGAGGATGAGCTGGGCTGCTTTGGCTGCGAGCCTTTGGCCTACTCCTGCTACGAGAACCTGGAGGAGTACGAGCAGCACAACCGCTCCATGATCTCCATGTGCTACAATCGCCTGGAGCGCTGTGATGGGTTCATGAATTGTTTAAATGGCAGGGATGAGGAGCAGTGCAGCATGCTGGTCACCGATGTGGCGGATCATATGGTAAGTTTACATATTACTGATTGGTTCGGAGTCTATAGAGTCCCTATAATCTTGTCCAGTCCCATGCCGCCTCTGCCTCGGAGGGTTACCTCTATCACAATCATCGCGGCGACTGGCATCCCGTGTGCAACAATGGCCAAAAGTGGGCGGCAGCAGCCTGCGAGCTGGAAGGCAAGGATCTGGGAGTGGCCTCGCTCAATGTGAGCTTCAGAGCTCTGACTCTGCCGGGTCCCTTTATAGAGCCCTCCCTGCATGCCGGTGTGCTGTTTGCTCAGGCCTGTCACGGACGCAATGGCCATGACTCCCTGGTGGATCATGTGGCCTATGTCAAGTGCCCGCCCATGCAGTGTGGCGTTCCTAGGAACACCACAAGGACGCTTTCCAAGAGAAGGAAGGTAGCGGTGTCCAAGGAACTGGTGGGCGAGGGACGTATTGTGGGCGGCAGCTATACGAGTGCCCTCCAGTGGCCCTTTGTGGTGGCCATCTACAGGGATGGCAAGTTTCACTGCGGGGGAACCATTTACTCGGAACGTTGGGTAAAAGCTGAACCTCTTTCCTAGTTTCCATTGCTAATCCTTTCCTGACAGATCATCAGCGCCGCCCATTGCGTCATCAACTTTGGCAAATACTACTACGAGGTGCGGGCGGGACTCCTGCGACGTACCAGCTACTCGCCTTCGACCCAAATCCAGCCCGTGTCCCATGTGGTGTTCCACCAGGCCTACGAGCGGAGGAGCATGCGCAATGATCTCTCCCTGCTGCGTCTGGTGAGGCCTCTCCACTTTAATCGCTGGGTGAAGCCCATCTGCTTGCCGGACCAGGGCAGGACCACAATGGGCGAGGATTGGATCTGGGGACCCGAGGAGCACACGCTCTGCACAGTGGTGGGATGGGGGGCCATTAGGGAGAAGGGTCCAAGCAGTAAGTACTGGAAATATCTAGATTTTATTAGGATCTCCTATGATTTGTATCCATTCCAGGTGATCCCCTTCGCCAGGTTGTGGTTCCCATTCGCAAACGCTGCACCGATCCCGAGGATCAGGCCTCCGAGGACATTTGTGCCGGCGATCCCAGTGGAGGACGCGATGCCTGCCAGGGTGATTCTGGAGGCCCCCTCTTCTGTCGCAGCATCTCGCGACCGGAGGAGCACTACCTGGCCGGCGTGGTGAGTCACGGCAATGGCTGTGCCCGTCCCCAGGAGTTTGGTGTCTACACGCGAGTGACTCTCTACCTGGACTGGCTGGAGATGGCCACCACGCCACGCCTGCTGCCCACCCGCCAGCCCCTGCAGCTCTGTCCCGGCTTCATATGCGTCTGGGGCGGCAAGCGGTGCATAGCCAAGCGTCAGCGTTGCGATCGCAATGTGGATTGTCTGGGCGGCGAGGATGAGGTGGGTTGCGCCTACAATTTCATACCCGACATGGTGGGTGGAGTGAGGCAGAATGTGAGCACTACGACGGAGAGTGACTATCATCCAGTGGAGAGTAAAATGCGTGAGGTTATTCCCATTGAGGATGAGGATTTGAAGGCGGAACAGGATGGGAAGGATGAGGAGGAGGAGCAGGAGAACTGGGGGAGTACGAGTTCTAAGGATGAAACAGAGTTTTCTTTGCCTGAAGGTGGTAGCTCAACTACTCTTAGTAGTGACTTGTCAACAATTGAGGAGAGTCTGGTAGAAAGCTCCACAAATATTGAGGAAACTACCTTTACATCATCATCTTCCCTTGGAACTACAACAATTGCGTCATCTACCATATCTCTGACTAGTCTTGAAACCACGACTAGCTCTCTGATTAATCCAGAAACCACTAGAACCTCTCCAATTAATTTAGAAACCACAACAGCAGCTACAACTCCCACCATACCCACATCCACGGAGGATTTAAAGAAGCTCACCGACTTGGTTACCCAGTTTATGGAGGAGAGCACGACCGCCAAGGAGCTAGCAACAAGCACTGCGCCTTTAGCCACAACAGAAGGAGGTGCAACACCCAGCACAGTGACAACAGAGGGAGTCAAGGAAACTGCAGCCACAGAAACCTCAACCATACCAAGTAGCAGTGCCAGTCCTAGCACCACAACGGCGATAGCATCCACTGAAAGAGTTGAAAGCTTTAGCACCACAACTGCTGTGACCACAACTACTGAAGGGCCTGCTGTAACCACCACCACTGAAAGCCCTGCTGTAACCACAACAGCGATACCTTCCACTGAAAGCGATGCAGTAACCACCACCACCTTGGCACCCACACTAGCCACAACGAAAGCTCCATCCCCCCAAAAGGAACAAACGCAAATACCCAATAAGTTTGTGTGCAAAAAGTGAGTTTAATTAAGAGGTATTCTCTATTTAAATCTAATTGATTTCTTGAGTTAAAAATAATCTATTTTTAATTTAAATTTATTTAATTTCCTGCTCCAAAAATACTCCACAGAATGCCTCAAATAGTGGACATTCAGATGCGCTGCGATCGCAAGGCGGACTGTGAAGATGGCACCGATGAGCTGGACTGCACATGCAGGGACTATTTGAGCGGCAGCCTCAAGAGCCTCATATGCGATGGCAAGGAGGACTGCGAGGATTTGACAGATGAGCAGGATTGTGGTAAGCAGGAGTCAAACAATGCTTAATTAAATTCAATTTATATTAAGCTAGAATTAAGCTAGATTTTTAAGAAAAGAATATACGGTCACTTTGGTTTGGCAAAAAGAGCGATCGACACGTTTCGGATCGAGAAAAAGAAAAAGCCATCCGCCATTTTTATTTTGAACTAAAAGCCTGGGAGTTTACAATAATATACATAATTATTTATTAAAGGCGATTGCCAGGCCAACGAGTTCCGCTGCCCGCTGTCCAAGACCTGCCTGCCGCTGAGCAAGCGCTGCGACAATCAAGTGGATTGCAGGTTCAAGGAGGATGAAAAGGATTGCTGTGAGTAAACTTAGTTATTATTTATTTACTTATTTATATATAATGCTAACACTTAGAGATTAGGAGCATGAGTTATTTAACCATAAACCCTTCCCCTTAGTTGCCCTCACAAACGGTCATGATGTGCACTTTGATGTCCATCAGCAGCCCAAGTTCAGCAGCGCGGGCATCTTCTCCCGCAATGGTCATGGCGTTTGGCGTGTGGTTTGCGCCCATGAAACGGGCTATCACGAGCACCAGGCCCACACAGCAGATGCGGTGTGTGCGCTCCTAGGATTCAAGGGAGCTCACTATTTCAATAGCTCAGCCTTTGTGAGCCAGCAGGAGATGCAGCCCATCACGCCAGAGTTGAAGGCGGCGGAAAGGAACCGCAGCTTTGCCCAGCTTCGCTCTTTGGTTCCAGATAATGTACAAATGACAGAGAATGAGATTATCATACCAGAGCTAGGTCATCCTTCAGCCTCGCGACCTGAGAAGGATCGCCTGCTGCCCAACAAGTGTCTTGGTATTTACGTAGAGTGCAATCTTTTATCCAACAAAACCACACCCCTAAAGACCCTCAGCGCTGGACAGGCTGTCAAGCCCAAGCCCAAGGAGCAGGTGCCCCTGCTCCTGCCCACCATCGAGACGCACAACAAGCCGAATGTGCACTTTAAGCCCCAAGTTCCAGCCGTGGTGGTGAACAAGAAGGATGAGATCCTGGACCGCCTGGACAACCTCATCAAGAGCAAGAAGAATAAGACTTTGCTGGTGAACGAACAGCTGCACGAGGCCATCGAGGAGCTGCACTGGCCCTGGCTGGCCGATGTCTACCTGAACGGCGATCTCTGGTGCCTTGGGGTGCTCATCGACAAGCACTGGCTGCTGGTCCACGAGAGCTGCCTCTCGGGGATTACTCTGGAAACGGACTACATGAGCGCCTTGCTGGGCGGAGGGAAAACCAAGAGATCCCTCCACAAGAGCAACCACGAGCAGATACGGCGGGTGGACTGCTTCGAGGCCGTGCCCAAGTCCAATGTGTTGCTACTCCACTTGGAGCAGGCGGTGCGCTTCACCCACCATGTGCTACCCACCTTTTTGCCGGACAGGTGAGTGACGGATGGGGGAATATTCCCATATCCCCTCTGACATATAATCCCCCCCAGCTCCAATCACGACCCTAGTGCCCCGAGGGACTGCATCAGCGTGCTGCATGACGATGCCACGGGTCGCATCAAAACGGTGGCCATCATCAAGGCACCCAACGATGCCAGCTGCGAGTCCTGCTACAAGCTGCAGGAGAAACAGCCGCCGGTGAATTTGATGCGCCTGCTGAACGTGAGTGCCGAGGACATGGCCTCCATTTCGGAGGAGGTGGAGCTCATTAACGGCCTGGCCCCCACCGAGCTGCCGGCCATAACCAAATTCACGAGCTGCCACCAGTTCGGACTGAGGAATGTCAGCGACTCTCAGCACACGCCCAGCGACCAGGGGGTGCTCGTGTGTAGAGATTCCCACTCGGGATGGTTCCCCACGGCCATGTTTAGCTACAACAACTCGGACTGTCGGAGCTTCAAGCAGCCATTCGGCATCCGGACACTGGAGCGGGCCTACAAATCGTTGCAGGAGATAATAGGTGAGTCCTGGCAGAATTTAAATTGATTTTTATTCCATTCTCGTCTCCGATAGACAAACCCACCTGCCAGAACCCCAAACCACCGCCACAGTGCAGCAGCCATCGTTGCCCGCTGGGCCTTTGCCTGCCCCAGGAGGCCATCTGTAATGAGCGTCCGGACTGCCACGATGGCAGCGATGAGGAGGAGGCCCAGTGCCGCCAGCTAAGGCAGCGCTGTGCCCCCGGCGAGATGAAGTGTCGCTCCAGCTTTAAGTGCGTGCCGAAGCACAAGTTCTGTGATCACGTCCCCGACTGCGAGGACATGACGGATGAGCCCACCATTTGCAGTTGCTTCACCTATTTGCAGTGAGTTTGTATTGGAGATATTTAAGCACCTTTAAAAATGATTTATTACAGGGCAACGGATCCCTCAAAGATATGCGATGGCAAGCGGAACTGCTGGGACAAGAGCGACGAGAGTTCCGTGCTCTGCAATTGCACGGCAGATCACTTTCAATGCAGTTCGTAAGTTTAAATTAAATAACTTTTATTATCAGGCCTCTTCCAGTTTTTACTCGGAAGTGAATTTGATGACATTTTCGGATTTTCCTTTAACATACACGGATTTCCCTTGTAAAAAAATTGTTGTTGGTACCTTGACAACCTCTAAAATGTCCCTCTCATTTTCGTTCGGAAACTTGAACACAGGCGGCGGATTTGTATTAATGAGGAAACTTATAAACGAACTGATTTTGAGGTTCAATCACAAAATAATTATTCATAAATCAATTATGTTTTCATTAGCTAAATCAGGGGTGCTCAATGCTATGGCACACGAGCACATTTGTTTTTGTTTTGGCACTTAGCATACGGAGCGGCACACGCCATACCTTCCTAGGGCACACGCCGATTCTGCTTTGTGAGCTGTCCGTAAAGACCCAAGCCAACAACAATTCCATTGAACTTTTTTTTTCTCCTCAACTCGCAATGCAAAGTGTTGTTGTCTTGTTCTCGGCTCTGCACTGACACTTTTTTTTTGCGTTTCTGATAGAATTTGATTTAAGTTTGATTTTAGTTTATTGTGGACCACCGACGTGTGCATTTCTTTGAATTTCTTTGGCGAGTCGTTAAAATGAGTGATACTTCTCTAGATCAACTGTAAATGTTTAAATTAAATAATCAAATGAAGCAACCAAAATTACTATTTTTCTGAATTTAACTTTATTTTTTTCTCTCAGTGTTAATTTTGTAGCAATAAAACGGCGTCGATACGTGTGTGCGTGTGTTTTCTTTTGTTTGTGTTGGTAAGGGCACTGCCGTAAGACAATTTTGAGCACCCCTGAGCTAAATCAATTATGCAATTATGTTCTTGAAATATCAAAGAATGAAAAACAATTATCCTTTGCAGTGGAAACTAGAACAGGCCTGAATATCTTATGTAAACTCCCAGGATTTTAGTTCAAAATAATAACGGCGGATGGCTTTTATTTTTTACAACTTTTTCTTTTTCTCGATCCGAAACGTGTTGATCGTTCTTTTTGCCAAACCAAAGTGACCGTTTATTCTTTTCTTACCAATCTTGCTTAATTTTAAGCGTTAGGACTATTATCGATAACATTATACCAAAGTGCTCACTAATGTGACCATGTAATACAAATATGAGGTCTTTACTTTAAATTTAATTTTTATTCCCTTACCAGCTCTCCTGAGGACTGCATTCCTCGTGATTTTGTGTGCGACAAGGAGAAGGACTGCCCCAATGGCGAGGATGAGCGCTATTGCTTCGGCATCGAGCATCCTCTAGAGCAGCAAAAGAAGGATTTCTGGGCGAATAGTCAGCACACGTAAGTGAACTACAATCTATACTAAATTCTAGTAAAGAAACTAACTTGAGAGTTATATTTTTTAGGCATCCCGAGATTGCCCCCCAGTACGGTCAGGTCATTGAGCAGACCTACGGCATCTGGCACACGAAATGCTTCCCCAAAGCCACTCCACCCCATGTGGATGAAGTGCGTGAGATCTGCAAGAAGCTGGGCTACAATCCCTACAGACAGCCCAGCTATCGCCTGATTGACGACGCGGAGAACAAGGCTGTGCACACTTACGAAACCGCCGATCGGCGGGGACGCAGCTTTAGCAACGAGACGCTGGTGGGGAAGTACCGGGACGCCACCAAGGCCCTGATCATAAGCAAGTTCTCGCCGCTGCAACTCAACGAACGGCTGACGCTGTTCCTCAAGTCCAGCCGGCCCATTGCCGAGCTGGTGCGGTGGAATGCCACCGACTCCAGCCTGTGCTACCGCCTGGAGATACGATGTGCCTAGGTAAGGGGTCCCCCTCTCGTCATATATTGTCCTTTGTGCGTTTTAGTAGCAAAAATAAATAAATGAGAGAGTCGAAAAACACGTTTAATTATTAACTTGGTTTTATTCGTAATCAGTTTATGTTGCATGTTATTTTTAAGCTTGGGAGTTTGGGGTTATTTTTTTTTATAATTTTATAGTTTAACAAACGAATTTTGTTTCGGTTTCGGTTTGGGTTTTATAAATGTAAAAAATCGCTTTTGTTTTATTTTGTTTTGTTTCTTTTTTTTTTGTATCTCAAAAGCCAAACAATGTTATTAATTAAAGCACTTAATCAAGTGTTGTTGGGTTTCCTTTAAATTCGTTAAAAAGACGTAGGTTATCGTAGGTTTTAATTAAGATTAGTTTATGAAAGAAGGTACTTGAGAATTATAAGTACTTGCACTCCTCGAGAGCAGATGTAAACAACGTTTGGGAAATTAATAATTAATTAATCATTAATTATATTCGTATAGAAATAGTTAGGGGCTCAAAATGTTTAACGTCCGTGTTAGGGCAAGGTATATAAGAGTAACTAGAGTTAAATGTATTCATAAGTCTTTGGCGCTGATTAGGATTTAATTTGATTTTGGTTTTGTTTTTGGTTTTGGGAATACTTCTAGGAGGTAATTTATGTATAATTCATATATAATTCATTAGATAAACGCAAACGTTAGTTGGGAGAGGCGAAAGTACTTTCAAAGTTAGTTAGTTTGATTAATGCCAAGATCATCTCTCATCTCCGCTTTGTACAATAAATAATTTTCACTTTATAATTTTCAATTGAATCACAAATGTCGTTAAAGTATATATAAGTATATATGCATAGGTAAATGCTTAGGCTAGAGTTAATCGTTCCGAGTGGTTAGTTAGTGTTAGTTAGTGTTGGTGCGATCTATATGTTTAATGTGTTAGTTTAGTTAGTGGGCGCATTGAAAAGCGATGCGTGTAGAGAGTAGACTGGTTTCTAGGGTTTAGGGATTCATAGCTCAGGCAAACAGTTCTCAACACAACCTTTGGCAATTCTAAGTTTAAGAGTAAATAGGTTTTGTAGAGTTCCTAGAGTTGGTAGAGTTCCATAGAGTTTTTGTAGAGTTTTGGGAGGAAAGCGTAGTTCTAAACTAGTGTTAATTTTTTTAGGCAAATAAATCTCGGGATGATCCGTTTACGTTGTCATGAAACACAGCAGTTTATATTATTATTATTTACATATCTAACATACCTACTAAATTACGTTTACTAACTACGTCGTCTCCTCTCGTCTCCATGATTGCTAAAATCTTAATGGATTAGTTGGTGCGTTTTTATTTACAAAATTGATTCGTTCTAGATTGGTTTCCCGTAGTGTGTTGTGTATATATTAAAGCTTATGGAGAGTTAGTTTAGTTAGTAGATTTCACTGGATGAGAGTGTTGGACCACAGGCGTCCGCATCTCTATCTGTTTTATAGCTATCGTTGTAAAAGTGGTTCTCTATTTGTTGTTAATGATGATGAACTTGTGGTTTGTGGAGTCTAATATCATTTCCTTTCTTTTGTGTACATTTTCCTATAGGTGCTGCCGCCTAAAAGCATCTCAGCAGTTCTGCCAACCAAAATAAACACAAAATCAGCTTCAAAGTATGCTTTACTTTCTTCTATAAACCACCAAAGGTAAGCCAACATTATTTTCCATCTTTTATCAGAAAATGAGAAAGAAAAACTCATCAAAAGTAATAGTCAATAAATAAATCATATATATTTTGCTATAAACTTTGCACACACAATAATAGTTTGCCTTAGACGTCATAAACAAATCTCTCACTTGCAATAAATAACTAAAAATTAAACATAAATTATATAGGTGTTAAGATCAGCTTTTTCACAAACTGCAGGCGTCAGATGAACCTTTTGTGCGTTTTAGTCAAACTTTGGCTTAGCCTAATTAATCATAACATAAACAACTAAAGCATTTTAGTTAACATAAAGAGAAGAGAAGAGAACTAAAGATGAATTTACACAACATGTGATGCGTACACAAAATCCTTGCAACACCTCGATTCCGAACTTCTTTTATTTGTTGATTTTTTTGTTTTTTATCTAACGATTTGGGGGGAGTTAAAAATAGTGTTGAGTTTCATATCAATTTCCCACACACTCAGTTTCTCAAAGTCCTTAAGTTGATTTCCGCTCTTCCCTGTTCTCCTCGATCAGAGTTGGTGGCGTGTTCTCCTGGGTGCGCACCAGATGCGACGGCAGTTGCATGTTGAGCGGATCGTGGATCCTCCTCAGATTGTACTCCAACTCCGCGGACTTTCGCTTCAGCTGGTTGTAGTGATCCACATCGAACTGAACCTTCTTGGCGTTCCTGTAGAGGGTGAGGGAGTACTCCCGGTTCTTCACGTGCTCCATCATGTACTCCTATTAGGAATAGTGTTAATTTGGCTTTTCTTGGTAGGGTTTTCGTAAACTTACCTTCTTTGTAACGCAATAGTAGGCATACATTGCCATTGTCGTTCCGTAGGTAACAAAATAGGTGACCGGCTCCATAATATCCCAAGAGTATTCCCACCAGGTCAGGCGCGCCAAGATGCCAAACTGGACAGACATCAGGCCCAATCCCATCCAGGTCATGAAATTGGTGCGACGAGCCGCCTTTCTGCTCAGTTCTAGTTTTTGCTAAAAGATTTAAGGGATTTAAAATTAAAATTTTGTGGTTTTTAGGGGTTAAAAAATTACTTTTAATGTCTATAATCAAAAACTATTAAATTTATAATAATAAAAGCTAATAGAAAGCAATATTTCATATTAAAAACAAGGAAAAGCTTCTAAAAACATAAAGATATTGTCAAAAAACGGCTCATATTTAAACATATAATTATTTCGAAAGAGAGTAAACCTTCTTCATCACTGATAATATTTTAAACTAATTATTTTAATAGTAGTTCCCAATTATTTAATTTTAAATCCAACTCACCTCTTCCAGGGGCTCTAGTTCATAGCGTAAACTCTCCAGTTCCTTGGCCAGTTGATTGCTCTTCTCCAATTGATATTCGCCCACGTTGAATGCCTCATAGAGCTATACAAAAATAAATATTTATTTATTTATTAAGAATTAAATTCCAAATTTCGAAATAAAATCTTAAGAAATACCTCTCACCTGAGCAATAACTTTGCGCACATCACCGACTTTGTCCACTGATTCCCCAGTGATCTTGTCCCGCTTCGGTGGATTCACTTCCAATGTGCGATTGTTGATTTGTATGCTGTTTAGTATATAATATATTTAGCCTTGAATTTACCTTGAATCCTTATAATTACCCACCTGAAGGAGTCATCCAACAGACTGTCAATGGTGCAGGACGAGGCGATTCGCACTCCATGCTTGTTGATGATCGCAGCTCGATCGATGCCGCGATCTTCAGCCTTGAGCATGGTCAGCAGATCGCCCACGTTGTGCGTGATGGGTTTCAGGGCAAACTGGCAGAGTTCATTGCGACTGGGCAGGCGGACAGTTATGTGCGGCATACCATTCACGTACTCCACATAGATGTCGTCTATAAAGAATTGGGGAAATGTATTTTATAAATTATTTATCAACAGTTATAGTTAGATGGAGGGTTTATAGTAGTCGTTCTTCGTTGATTTATACGAAGAACTCTTCTTACTTTTCTATATAATTGTTTTATTTTTAACAACTTAATTTCACATGTTTAAGTTGATTTTTTTTTTTTAAGAAAAAGGCCTTCGAGGCCTCTCCTTTTCCTGTTCTCCCCCAAGTAGGCTCCCTTGACTTCCCCAAAAGAGTTTCTCTGGTCAGATGTGTGCCAGTCGGGGAGCTTAGTTTTCCTCCGTTTGCAATTAACCAAGAGCCAGCCTGGCTCAATTCGAATGCAGTTAGGCGTTCGAATTGCTTACTGAGGCGTGACTTTTTGCACCCCCCCTTCTCCCTCTCTCTCTTTCGGTAAGGTGCAAGAAATAACAACGGCAGGCAGCAAGCACAGTTTAATATATATAAAGACTCGTATAATGTAGATGACACACTGACGATGGCAGTTTGACAAACAATTCAATTAGCGGCAACAAACGCATTCCGGGCGGAGCATCGCCAAGATATGATAGTCATCATCATTCAATAGAGACGAGCTGAGCGAGCGAAAAGTTTTCACTTTGTCGCATGTGGGATCTATGGAGCCATGAAGTAGCACAAACATATATTTATCTGTATCGCTGCCACTCATGCAAGCAGCCACCGAATGCAACCACACGCCAATGCAGCTCAGTCTCAGTCGCCACCACCACCAACACACCGTTGCACCGTCGCACTTCTAATGAAGATTTTCTTCTGCTCAAAGATATGTGTGGTACACCGAAAGAAAAAATCGTTGATGGGGATTAAATAATATAATTTTAAGAAATGTTATAGGAGGATGTTCTTATTGATTTGAAGTTTAGTTTAAATTTAATCTTTCAAGATCATGGTAATATGAGCTAAAAACACATAAACAATAGAACAAATTATTTAAAAATAATATATTCTTTAGTACCCTCTCCACTCTCAAAAATCCACTTGGATCTCTGTTTTCGTTTACCTTTTCAACACAGTACGGTGTGACCGTACACCTTATATATTCCTACAGTGTCATTACCGCATAACCATCCGTAATTATTAGATCGTTTAATTCTAGCCAAGATAAGCGCTAAAATAACAATCTTTCTTTAATAATAGAATCCCTTATTGCAATCCCTATAAAAATGGTCTTAAATAACAAAGTAATACAAGGAAAGCTGCAATTAATATAACATTTATAAACCCTTGAATTATATAATTGTTCAAATATGACAAAAATGAGTTTAAAACCTTTTTTTGTCTAGATTTCCCTTCCATTCTTATAGGCTCGCTACCATTTCCCTCAGTGTATTACTTTAAATCGCCTTTACCCACTGCACCTGAATGTTGCTGAGTGTTGGCTGGGTCTGTTCAACCCATTAGCAATCGGAGTCGGCGCCAAATGTGGGTAACTAGTGTTGTTACTGTTACAACTTGGCTAACTAACTTAAAGCCGCTGCTCATTGCTCGCTGGCTTTGGCTTCAGCTTCGGCTTCGGCTTCGGCGTCTTCTTCTACTGACTATGATGATTATTTTCATGGACTTTGATTTTTTGGGATTTTAAACATTTTATGTTTTCTTTTTCTGCTGCTTCGCCTTCTCCTTCTCCATCGTAGGCTTCTTCTTTGGCTTTTTTTATTGATAGTTTGAGATTTTTGTTTTAATTTTCAGTTAACTTTCAGATTTTCGCGCTAACAGACGTGTGTGTTGTGCCCATCGTCGGATAATTTGTGTGTACGTGGCAGCCCAAAAAGAGCAATCAATACTGCCTTTCAATAAAATAATAAACTCATTAAAGCGCGTTATTGTGCAAATAGACGTATCAAGTGTCGTGACAACAAAACAGAAAAAACACTTGGATTTATTGGACTGTTTTTTGTGTGGACACAAGTTGTTGAAAGAGAGAGCGACATCCTCGGCTGTGATGTATATATGTGCGCCATGTACAGGACAGATAGCATCGGGGGGAAAAAGTTTAATTTACAAACTATGACACCGCCGACATAGGAAAATCAAATAAAGTTTTGCGGTGCTGACAGGGATTTTTGTATGTACAAAAAAATAGAAGCAAAAGTAGGGAACAACCTGGCATATATGCTTTCTATATAGAGCCACAAGTTCTGAGCGGAGTAGAACAGCGAACGTGCCAACATTGATAATTCCATGTCAGATGTTCGCCCACGGCAACGCTTTGATAGGCCGCAGCAGCAACAGCAACTTTGCTTCATCAAAACTTAATAGCCAGTTTCCGCATCCCTGCCAAAACAAGGCTAACAAGTGTCAGGAAAACTCAATGCGGCGGCGGTGGTTATTCTCTCCCCCTGGAATGTGTGTATGAGTGGAAACACGTGGTTGGCAAACAAAATGAGGGCACCAGGGTGGAGGCCTCCACCTCAACCTCAACCTCAACCTGAACGCGAAGAGAGGTTGCCCCAATGTGGCGACCGCTTCCGTCGCCGGAAATGCAAGCGGCAATCAGCCCAGAAATTTATAACAGTCCTCAGTCCTCCTCGGCTCCTTTTGGTTTAGGTGAGGGTGTGCATAAGGGGAAAAATAATGAAGCACTTTATCAAATCAGTCTTTAAATATATTCCACAGGCAGGTTTTTATTTAAATATTCTCAGAATTTCCACGGCTGAAAGTATTGAATTTTATGAAAAATTTACAGAGAAAATATAGCGGTGAAATCATTACATTTGCAAATTACTTAAATTTGTACTTGATTAAATTCAGTCATAAATTATTAAGTGCTGAAAGTTCTGTCATGAAATAAAGCATGAACGCATTTAATATGTATTGAATTGTAATTATAAACCGATTAATCATTGGTCTTCGTCAGCAGTTATAACGGAAAGTAATTTTCCAAGGTGATTAATAAATAAAAATAAAATATAGAGCATAAATTCCCAACATAAACCAATTTATGGCCTAGCATTTAGAGGAAAACATAAATAAATCAAGAAGGAAGGACTTAAAGGATTGCTATAATTCTAAGAAAATGGCAAAGCACCTAAGTTCCATTTCCGTTTCCTCTTCACTGAAATTATATATTTTTCTAGTTCATTTCGCAATCTCGGGGAAAATGTCCTGATAAATGTGTAGCCGACTTTCTGGCTGCCGTGATTTCCACACGTGTGTGTTAGTGTTACTGTTTGTGTGTGAGTGTGAGGAAAACTTGCAAACTGAATATTCGAGTGCTGGTGCGTGTGTGTCTGTGCATGAGCATTGCATGATTACATGGAGGTACTGTGCCTGCTCCAGTCGTAACAGCCGCAGCCACAGCCACCTCACTACACCCTCCGCCTGCAATGCCAGCAGAAATTGTCCTTTGTGCATTATTAAAAATTCCGGCAACCGCCTCGTGTTTGCATATTTTTTGTGATTTAATTTTTTCGTTCAACAAGATTCGCGTGCCAGGTTTTCTCTTCATCCTCCCTTCCTCTCCAGCCAGCCAGTGTGTGTGCCCCTGCATTTAAATCAAATTATTAAGCCGCACCACAGCGAGCTGACAGTATTATATAAACTACATGCATAAAATATTCAACAGAGCATACGCTTTAATTGAACGATAAAAAAGTAAAAGGCGGAATTACGCCCACAATTCACAAGGACACAGGAAGCGCAGGACTGAGCGATTAGCGGGTAAGTTAAGGGCGGGCATTAGGGCTGAATGGCAATGACAAAGCGAAGACCACAAAGTTTTCCGGGGCTTGGTGGTTTTGTATACTATTTTTTGGTGGTTTGTTTATTATTGAAAACACTAGCTTACAAATACTTGAAATAAAATTACTAGCAAATAATTTAGGTGAACTTTAAATCAGACAAAGCAAATACCAATTGGATTTTAGGGGAAGTTTGATATTAAAATAGTTTAAATAATATTTCTAGAGTTCTATATTAATTTCTTTAATTTTTCTTTGATATTTCCTTGAGAGCCTTATGAATTTTTTTAGAATACATCAAGTATGATTGGTATAGAGTTGAGATTCTCCATTAAAGGACCTCGTCCTGATGCTTCTTAATATATTAATGCCACCATTTTATTTTCTTTATCATGAGTATACAAATAATATCCTAAGCTAGTGTAAACTAGTGTTGTGGGAATTTAGCCCTTGTTCTTTCTCCCCTCGGCTGTACCTACCATTTTGTTCGACAATGTTTTTTGGGGGGGACATCGCAGTGGTCGTGTCGGAATTATTTACGAGCTCCCCACCGGGCACCTTCGAGGACAAATTGGAAGCTCTTGTTGCAGCGACTTTGCCCTGTGTTTGCCCGCTGGATGTTGTCAGACGCTCGAGCAGGATTTGCTTTCGGCCGGATGCACTCAGTCCGAGGGCTCTTAGGCGCATCCTCAGCTCGGTCAGAGTCAGTCGCGTGCTATCTGGTATGGCGATAGTAGTGATTGTGGGCGTGGGCGTGAGCAGGGGGGCAGAGGCGCAAAAAAGTAGGTGATGAAATATAAAAAAAGAGGAGATACGAAAAAAAGAAATTAAACAAAATTTTGCATGAAAAGAAAAGGGCTTGGCCAGGTGCTAGGTGCTAGGACCTTGCCTCTAAATTTCCCTTTCCCTTCAAATAATGAATCAAAAAGCAGGCAACACAAAGAGCGAGGGCAAGAGCAAGCAGCTCAAGCACACAAAAAAGCGCAGTAAAAATGATGGCACGTGCAGTTAACGCCGCAAAAAATGCACATAAAAAGGCGAGTCGAAAATGTGTTTAACAAAATAAAAAATGCGGCAGGAAAAAACAGACGTTTTCG
Source organism: Drosophila tani (assembly GCA_008042535.1). NCBI lineage: Eukaryota > Metazoa > Arthropoda > Insecta > Diptera > Drosophilidae > Drosophila > Drosophila tani. Next base: position 98,324 of record VNJO01008899.1, on the reverse strand, counting down.
TCAATGGCGAAAAAATGTTGATGGAGAGACACGCTCCAGGGCAAAGCGGAGAAAAAATAAATAAAAAAGAAGACCTCAGGCTTGTCGCAACGTCGTTGTTTTTTTTTTATCAGGCCAGGAAATGACACGCTCACAGAAATGAGAGAGAAAAGGAGGAGCCTGAGAGGAGGACATCAACGAAATGCAGGCACATTAAATTTAATGCCATTGTCATCCCCAAAATTAACACAATGAATGGCAGGCCGGGCGGGACGGGGCTTCCGTTCTGATTGCCCCCCAGAAAGGATGAGAGAGATAAGATGGGTTCCAATGTTCCAAAAATGCTGAAGCCACAATGTGCATATTTTAATCAGGCTTTCTTATGTTTTTTGGGCATTTAAAAATGAGTATGGCTTTGAATTTCTATGAGGTTTTCTTGTTAAATTGCTTAAAGTGCTGAATATAAAATATTTAAGCCTTCTTATAGTTGAATTAATTGGTTTTTGGGTTAGTACTTTGTACAGATATGTTGGAATATATGTTGTTATTTACTTCAAAACCCAACCACTATATATACGAGGAGAGAAACTTGTTAAGTTAGTTACAAAGTTGAATAACAATTTAATTATCAGAGTAAACAAGTTGCTAGAGTACTTAAAAAAATGAATTATTAATCACAAACAATTTAATTTCCCACAGTTATGTGACCCTTTAAATTCCTTTGAAGCTAAAAGAGCTGACTCTCTTCTCTCTGATTAATATTTGAACTGGAAGTGCTTTAATTAAATATTTAAAAGTAATTTTTAGGCTTGTTAAATGTTTAATGTTGGCATGTTTATTTTTGGATTATGTACTTCAGCCCATAAATTATGTTTTAGCTTAGTTCGCGTTAATAAATCGCATTTCTGCTTAATATTTACTGCTGCCCGGGCTAGTAATATAATGTTCTTCCTAACCCATATACTAAGCCATCCTTTCCGCCTGATTAATGTGGCCACAGTTGAATTTAATTCCGCGCCATCTAAGCGAATAAAAGCCCTTCATGCTGCCTCGCATTATTTAAATTAAGCAAGAACGAATTTTCTGCCAAAATAAAACATGAAAACATGAAATAAAATGCGAAAGCGAAACTTTGTGAAAGAGGGTAAAGTATGCGTAAGCCGAGGGCAAACAGACATATTCTGGCAGCCATAAAGCATCGATGTGTCTGTCTGCCTGCTGCCGAATTTAAGCTCATAAAATATTTATGAAATTGCAGGGCAGGACAAAATCTTGTAAAATATCCCCGCTCTGTGTATTTCGATGGCCTGTTTGTTTGTTTCTTGGCAATGCCAGAACGTAAAATCCCTGATTTTATGAACCGAAATCGATTTGTGTGTTCATCTACCATTGAATGGAAATTTACAGGATTTTCCGCACAGCATTTTGACAACAATTAAGTTTCTTAGAGAGATACACTTTCCAGACTTTGGCCCCGCCAGGCATCCACTTAATTAATGGAAAAACCCGTGAAATATTCGCCAGAGAGTTTTGCGGAAAATTCAACAAGCTTGAGGTGAAAGGGTCTGAAGAGGGCTGGTGTGTTTTTTTTTTTGTTCTGTGTGCATAAAATGAAAGAGAGTGCCGCAGAAACCGCAACCTCCTCAACCGCTTTGTGGGCATTGTGTTTTTGCATTGTGCTTAGGCTTTTTAATATTTTAGCTGCACTGGGAGAAAAAGCTTTAAGATATGTAATTACTATAAGCCAGATAATTAAAGCTTAAGTGTGCAAAGGTCGGTTTTAAAAAGATTCGTCACACAACTCTTTATCTTCGTTTTATAATAATAAATATTCTCTGTAGACTTGTAAGGCATATATTGTTTTCAAATAATACTTTATCAATGAACTGCAGTTTTCTTTATTTTTCTAGAATACTAAAAGTCTAAGAAAATCAATTTTTTTCATCCTGTTTTTATTTTCCGTGTGCCTTTCCCTCTTGCTCGTATTTTATTTTGTTTCACCTTGATCTCATTGTGCGGTATGTACGCTCTATGCCATAAGCCAAAGGCAGCTGCGGAGTTTGCACAATAATCGCAAACTGCGGGCCAAGACAAACAGCGGGGCAACCCGAGTGGTGCAGGGATGCAGGCGCGGCAACTTCAATGCAACTTGGTCGAGTGTCTGGCGCAGGAAAGTAGGCAACGCTTTTTGGCTTTTTTTTTCGGGTAAAAGGACATTCAGCGCAGCGAAAGCAGAGACAGAGGAAATGCTATGGCATATAGGAAATATTTATGACCAAAAGCACTTCGGCATATAAGGCCTTAGGCAGAGAGGAGGCATCTTTTTTTAGAGACCCATTAAGAATTGAAGTGATCTATAAGTGCAGCGTAGGCTCGGCGAGGTCACGGAATTTGGTATGACTCCTGGCTTGTATGGGTAATGCCTTTGTCATGTATTTTGGCAATAATTTTAATATTCTATCTATTTACCTATAAACTTTTGTCAATGAAGGTAGAGTGGAGGTTACTGGGCTTAAAATTCTGCCTTAAACCTTATTTAACAAGAGTAAAAGAAGCCTTGCAGCACTTTCCTTAACACAAAATATGCTGAATAAATAAAGAGCATAATAAAGGAATTCCTGCTGGTAGTTCATAAAGTTATGAAAATCCTTTCATTATCTCTCCTTGTATCTTGAAAATATTCCCTGTTATTTTCTCTCCCAAATATAAAGTTGCAGAGTATTTTCTCATTCTTAAATATCGATTTTCCCCTTGCACTTCATAATTTACTACTTTCTGAAACAATGTATACTCTGTTAAAAAATCTCTGCCTTAAAGGCGCCTTTCCTTTCTGTAAACAAACTCAATGCACAGCCTTCGACAGGTTCTTTCCTCCGCCTCCTCACCTTGGACGCTGGACGCACCGAGCGGAAATTGTGTTTTCCCCACTACACTGATTGCCTCTGTGTGTCGGCCTGAGTGTGTTGGGTGTGTAATTCCTGGGGCCGTTGGGAAAACAAGACAAGGGAGCCTCGAACGCTCCGTTGAACTCTTTAAGCACTTCACATGCCGACAACGAGGAGGACATTGAGGCCGTCGAGTGATGACATTTTGAGTGGTGCCAGTGACGTCTGCAGGCCTCAAGGATGCTGCTTCTCCGTCCACTTGGCGTCTCATTAAACAGATAACGTGTCCGCTTGCTCCTCCTCGTGTGTGTCAGGGAGTTTTTTTATATGCCACGTGCAAGTTTAATTAATTGCTCAAAGTTTACGCAAATTAAATGTCAAGCCGCAGTTTTATTATCTTCCACTTGCAGCCCCTGCAGAGACCGGAGACCGGATCGACGTGGGGAGGAAGCATTCGGGGCCACTAAATATCGGGAGTCCGGCACATTTTGCACGTCAAAATAGGCTCCGGACAGAGTCACAGCCTCTGCTATGGCGGCACGATGGGCAACGGATATTTTCGAACGTCACAAACGTCGTCGTCATCACGCCAGCGGGACAAGCGGTAAGTGCCACCGAGAGACCCAGAACATGATTACACTTGGAGAAAGGATTTTTAATATTTTTCGACAATTAAATGTCTAGAAAGGTATTTGGTTAAAAAACCTCTTTCTAAGGGTACTATTTGTTCATTGTCGAGAAATTTTAGAAACGAAAAGACATTAATTTGACCCTCTGGGATTTTAATCTGGAATCTTAAACCCTAAAACGCCTTGATACTATCAAAATCTGGGATGATGACCCTTGAAATTGCATGCATTTATTATACGACTCGGCTACATAGTAATCCCATTGATTAAGAGGGATTCAAATTTATGTTGACCTTAAATTCACTTAGCCACTTGTCTGTTTATAGTCTGAACAAATTCCAATCAAGCTCAGAGATGTGGCATCTTAATTTGGTTTCCAAAGTGTAGGAGGTAAGGGATTCTGGGTCAAGTCTCCAGCCCCCTGGGAGGGGAGCTAATAAAATATCCTTGCAGGCGTATCTGGTGATGGCAAGGGTTTCCTTGTAAGCCATAAAAGTTTCTGGTGTGTGAGCAAACGACCCAGTTCCAGTCCACCCAAGAATCTGTTTCCGTAATCAGCCTCAACTGGACATCGATATTTATGTCCTGCGGTTTCAGGGGGCCAACACACATTTTGCGGTGCTGACAAATGGTCCTTCGCCTAAGACAGAAGATGGGTTTCAAAGTCGAGTCAGTTAAGTTTTGACTTGACTTGGCAATTTTCTCATATATTTTTCGGGTGTTTAATGAACCAAAGTCTGTCCTTTTTGGAAAGCAGTGGAGAAAGATAAATTGAACAATGATAAATGTTTTTTAAAGTGTTGATCGAAATTTAAATAAATCTTTTATCAAGTTTTCCGACTTTTCAATGGCCAAGCGTAGGCAAATAAATTTCAATGTGCTTAGGGAAAAAGGAAAGCCATGAAAAGGAAAGCAAATAAATTTGCACGTTTTCGTTTAGGAAAGAAAATTGTATTATCGAGTATTTCGACAATGAAATACCTGGGACTTAATTCTGTGAAAATCTTTGCTTACCCTCTGGAGGTTTCTAAGATTCATTATGTAAAGAAATGTTTGATTTACGACTGGTATAAAATATTTAAAATTTGTAGAGGCAACAGAGCACGATATTAAACCTAATCCTATTCCCTCTCCTTGCCAAGTTACTTATATAACTATATACCCTTGAAGTCCCTGACTAATTGGTATGAAAAAAGATTCCTCAAAAAGTTACCAGAGCTAAGCAAAGATCCCAAAAGAAAAAAAAAGGTCAGGAAAATCATGATGAAACTTTTAGCCCGACAAAAGGTAACAGAAAAAATTAATTCGTAAGGATTCCTTCACTTTTTTTTTTTTTTTTGCAAACATAATTAGTGACGAGCAACGGTTTGACCTTTTCTTTCGACGTGTTTTAAATCGAATTGATTTACAAACTTAATTGGCGAAGCGATAGCAAAAAATAGAAGCGGGGAAATGTCGGACAGAAATGGAACACTTTGCCAATTAATTAAATGGCAGCAAAGCCAAATTGAGGCCGCAAGTGGACATGGCAAAAAGAACGGCAATTAAAATTGCCAACGGCGGCGCCTACATGAGACATGAGGATAAAATACGGGCAATAGATGATGGTCCGGGCGTGGTCCTCTATGCACTCATTTGTGGGCGGTGGCAAAGGATGTTTTTATGGGGGCGTGTCAGTGGCAGCGGCTGGCTACCGACAGCTGTTGTTGTCGCCGCTCAAATTCCAATCTGCTGCCGTCGAAGGGAACTGCATAAGCCCGAAACCTGACGAGGGTTGCCAGGAAAGCAATTAAAAGGGATTGTTCCGCCTCCGCATGTGATGTGCGAGTGTGTCTGTGGGTGGCTTAAATATTTTCCAGTTAATAAACACACAAGCATTCCCAAAGAGAAAATATTTTCAATTAGTTGGCCGCAGCAGGCAAGTTCCATTGTTGATCTGAAGTTTTTTTTAGATTGAATTGTCTGTGTACGAATTGGTAGGAAATAAAGGAAAATACGACAGAAAATGCATCAAAATTTGTAATCAGAGAACTCACATAAATCTTTTTCTCCAATAAAATTTTATATTGAATATTACCAGGGAAAAACATTTTATAAACTGGGGAAAATCGACTTTAAACCAATAAAAACCCTCGCCTTTTATGTCAGCCACTGCCCCTTCTGTTACATTTACATCTCCACTCGGAATGTCTGCATTTTACATCCTCATTTATCTTTCATGAGGAAAAATACAGTCATCATTTTGGTTAATAGAATTTGGGATGTAAATATGTCAGTGGCTTTTGAGTAATAACCATAATTCAAAAGCTTGTTGAAATCAAACGTAAAAAACGCTTGTTTGAGGGATTTGAATACAGTTGATATTAAACCCCTTAGTTTGAACTTTATGCTAGTTTTAGTGCCCACAGAGAGTAGAAATTCCCCAACTGACAGCTCTTTTTTTTTTTTGTATTTGTAGCAACCATAAAAGTTGGACTGCAATAAATTTTGCACCATTTTAATTGAAAAGGTATAAAACTAACAACTGTTTTTAGGAAACCAAACACTCCTCGAAACCCCCAATTAAATTCCCAGTTGATTTAAAGCGCACCTCGTGCGAGAAAATTGTGTCGATTTTTGGTGGCTACCCGAAAACATTGGCTTCCTCGCTTACCGAGGCAAAAATTGAATTTCTCTCGCTCCCATGGCCGAACCAAAGTTCTTTGTTTTTCGTTCTGCGTTCCCATATTTTGGGCCTCCGTGGCGTATACGCAACGCAGGGGGGCTTCAGGCCGACAGTCGCTTAATTTGCATACAGAATGCGTGTTCCGAAGGGCGATAATGTATCGACGATAGGCTTTTGGCAACTCCAGAGACCCCAGAATGGATGCGGGCCACTACGCGTATCGGAAGTGTGTACATAAAGATGTTAAAGATACATTCAGCGGATTCGATGACATTTTTTTGCGTGTTTTTTGTTTTTTTTTGCCATTGGTGTTGGGATAAACAAATCGATTTATGCATACAGGACATACACACGCAGAGACACTGACATGGACAGATGGAGGCGTAGGACTGATGTCAAGATGTGGGGCGTGGCAGGGACTTGGCCGTTACCAGGCTTCTAAGAACATTGCCAACATTTAGTCACGTTTCGGTGGGACTCTGAATTTTTATTGAAATGGCTATATAAGGGAATGTCTTTCTTTGAAGGGATGCACTGGGGAAAAATAAGAATACATTTAAAATCGAGAATATATTGTAATAATTAAGAAAAGGATATTAATTTTGAATTCAATTTAACTAACAAGTAATTTTCTTTAGAATAACTAAATAAATCTCTAAGGATTTACAAACTCCAAAGATGTCTACACGTAAACTTCGGTATAAATATATTGTATACTTTTAGACACTTTATTTTATAATTTTTAAAGCTTAAGAAATATTTGTTTAATTTATTTTATTTATATAAGAAAAAATGTCTTTAGTTTTCAACTGCTTTACGATTTTTTAATATGTAAAATCCATTAAAATATTACAGAAACTTCTAATGATTTAACGTTAATAGTGTCTAAAAGTAGGCTGTAAAATATGACACTTCGACTTTCACTGCATATTTTAAGGCAGCCTAAAAATTATATTTAAAATTCCCTTAGACTGTCTTTCGAGTTACCATTACTACTCTCGATTTTAAAATAATTTTCTTTCAGTGCATTCTGGTGACGGATTCGAATTGGTGTCTTGTGCAAATGTGTACTAAGTATGTGTGTGTGTGTGTTGGTGTCAGCACTACGTGTAAGGCATACTTCTCGTGTATATTTGGGCCTTCCAAGTCCTATTTTTCGGCTGTCAACTCACCTGTAAATATAAGAGAAAAAGCGGAGAAAAGATCGTTAGAAATGTTGTTAAGCCCCAATAAATTGCTGGGCAAAAGTGAGCAAATTGGATTGACTATCCATTCCAGAGAGTCCGAGAGAGAAAGTGTGTGCCAAATGACATTGCATACTCGTACTTCCGGGCCATAAAGTTTACTATTTTTTATGGACGTTCGATGTTCATTAAAAAAGTTTCAAGCACATTTCGGCATGCAAAAACCCGAAGCAAACCGAAACAACAACAACAACCCGGACAATTGGCAGCTAGAACTTTTACAAAATTTAATTTGAGGGAATACACAACCAGAGGAGGAGCGATAGAGAAGGAGCAAGGATGGCAGCTGAATATAGCCTCAAACAATTTACCAATTAGAATGTGGAAAAAGTTGCCGTTGTCAATGCAAAGTACGAAATAATTGCATTTTTTTCGAGATCCGCCCAAAGCCTGCGGTTTATGAGGACGACAATGACAACGACAGGAACTGACTGACTGGCTGTATAATAAATATTTCACACTAAATTGCACAGTGTGAATGACGAGTAAAAAAGCCCAAGGCAGACGCTTAAATGAAGCGGAACGAGGGGCCACAAATTGCCGCTGAAAGTGTGCAAATGACGGGAAGGCGGAAAATTGTGCTGTGTAAAAAATAAACCAAGAGTTGAAGACAATTTCCGCAAAACGAGCAAGGAAAGCGCCCAGAAGCAGGCAGCACAAAATTGCCAGCCTATAGTACGTGTGCAAAAAGGCAAAAGGCGTAACGGTAACGAGTCGGTATCGCTTTCCCTAAGCCCAGTTATGTCCCCTCTCTCTTCCCTCTAACTTGTCAATGTCTGGCAGAGCAGATAAAATTTCCCAGCCTTGTGTCTTTGCAGTCTGCAGAATCCTTCAGCTTCGAGCTCGGAGATTCACATCATCTGTCCGATTATCTCGCCCAGATTTTGCATTGCACATGCAATTGATTAATGCCATGCACAAATTGACAAGCGAACAGAACAGAACAGAGCTGTACTGTCTACTGGCAGGGAGGACTAATGGAATCAGAATAGAGTTACAGGACCCGGAGGTCCTTAGAGAAAGGCTATCAGTGGTGAATTTAAAGTGGGTTTTGTCGTAGCCAGACTTTCATTAATCAGAAGCTTATAAAACTCATTGTTTTATAATTCTTGGTTTCCGTTTTAAAGCATAGAACAGAAACGTTCCGTTTTTTTTTTGCTTTTCTAGAAGTTTTTCTGTTTGAAATCTCTAATTAAGGCATCTAAAAGTATGCTATGAATTATTATGCCAGCGAACTTTCTTGCTTCCTAAAAGTTTGCTACACCCAAGAACTAAATTACAATGGATTATATTTCACAACTACATTGGATATTTTCTCGTTCAAAATAAAACCAAATGTATTGCATATTTTTTGGCATCTTTATAAATGCTTTTAAATCTCCATCATGGATTTACCTAATATTTTTGCGAATAAAATTTACTTTAAGTATAGTTTGCTTGCAATATTAAGCTGAAAGATAATACCCCTAGAATTTATTCTAAATCCGCCCCTGAATTCCATCCATTTGCAAGTATGCTTGCATCCTTCCATCACATAACTGACAGCAGAATAAGTAAGCTCACGTGCATGCCAGCTCTTACATTTGCATATATTTTGGGCGTACAGACACTCTGGTTTCTATTAGCTTGACTTGTTTGCATTTTCCCCTGACTTGGAGAATAAATATTTACCATATTTCGAATTGCTTTCGAACAAAAGTTGCCCAGGGCGTTGTATAATGCCACACTTGAAGAACAATTTGTGTGTATGGTATTAAAAAATACCATTCTACTGAATTTTTATACAAAACATTGCATTTAACATGTAATTCCTTCTTGTTGTAGGTTAAAGAAATAATTGTACAACTTGTTACTTGTGCATCACTTTACTTACTCACTTCTACCCATGTTAACATTCTATGATTCGGCAATTATAAGCTTGAGCTTGTTCCGCTTTAAATCCCCAACTAAACTTTTAGTATTTTTTTGGTGCACTGGCCAACTTTTGTGCTGACTTTGTAAAAGCCAGCTGGTCCTGGGAATTGTCTAACAAGATGTCATATTGCTTTTTTACCAGCAGCCCGAGTCAGAGGATAATTCGGAATAAGCAACACAGAACTTTTTCCATCCGTCCTGCATGAATGTATGCACATGCTGTTGGTTTATGTGTCAAAACACCGTAAACAAGTTTGCAATTTTTCGCAACAAAAATAGAAAAACGGGAAGGCGGAAAAAAATGGCTGAAAAGGGATGAGCGAGCCAAACAAAAACAAGGTACTAACTTGCCTTTGATGCAGTGTCAGACTGCATAAGAAAAAATGGAGAAAGCTATAAATGGAAAAAAGGAAGGCATATGTTTTATTTATTGTTGCGCCGGCACTTGCTCCATTCTTTTGTTGAGCGTTTGCTTTCGGACGCTTTATTGTACTTTATTTTTCCAAACTTTGTTCCGAACTTTAAAGGCGTAGAATAAAATACACAGGATAAGAAAGCCAGAGCTTGAGATGAGCAACTCAAGGAGACAGGCGGCAATTACATCTCTGGGGATATGGCAGGAAGAGGAGGTGCCAGAAGAAGAGCTCAGAACTTGTGACAAGCGTTCATGAATCGGCAAACATTTAAGATCTCGGCTCCGCAGAGAAATGCAAAATGTGAGAATACTGAGAGAAGTTTTCCACCATTTGTCCTAATTTAAAAATTCCCATTTCCATTTCGTTGCATTTTCAATATGCACTTTGAAATATTTGCTCTGCTCTGCTTCACTTCGTTTGGCTTTGCTTTGCTCTTATTAAAGAACGGCTTGAAAATGAATGAATAAACAGGGAAAAATCGGGCTGCACAACGGGGGAAAAAATCTTTTTAAATTGATACAGACTGGTGAAGTTAAATAAAAAATATTTTATGCTTAGATTGTGAATATTGAATATAGAAAAACAATTTTATATTTATGTTGCGTTGCATAAATGATGAATAAAATGATGGAACATTGAAATTCTGCAGCCGAAACAATAAAAAATAGATCTGTTTTGCACTCTGTGTAAAGTGTACTGAAATAAATTCTACATTTAGCATCAGAACATAATTTAATTTCCATTAAAAGAAATACAACTTTGCTGACATTTTTATGCCCAATTAAACTGAGCTTTTCGATTATATCTTTATAAATAATAAAATTAATTAACCCCTGAATAGTAGATACTGATGCAAGATACTGTTATTTTTTTCGGTGGTGAAAACAGAGAAAAATCCATGTCCAGACAAAGGCAACAAATCACAGTTGCCATTGAAAAAGCTGCTCTAACAAAGGGGGCTTGGTTTTTCGATGGTCCGAGGGCCACTGTCAATCGCTTGCTCTGCTCACGTTGCAAGTGCATTTGGGGCTTCTTATTTTACGGACTACTTGCAACTGCAAATTGGCCCAAATGCATTGTTGCCTCTGCAACTGCAACTGCCTCTGTTTTTTCCGCTTTCGGAACACGCAGCTCCGTGAAGGAACACGTCTTCATATAAAGCATTCCGCTGGGGGATTTAATTTAGATAGTGGGGGAGGGGGGCCAAGGGTTCCGGTTCAGAGTCCGGATGAAGCTCTTCTAGTTCAAAGGATCATCTGGGGTGCACAAATGTAATTCGTATCAATTTATGCAGGACGTGCTGCTGCCTCTGATGTTGCTTAAATTGGGAGAAACGTTCGTCTTTAGGGAGAGTAAAAGTCAAACAGAATGGAGTCCGAGATGGATGCTGATGGTGCTGGTTAAAAGCATCAGTTTGACTCGGACCTCATTTATTTTTACTCAAAGTAATTCCATTAGGAAACCAAAAAGTGTTTTATGTAGAGGTAAAAAATTAAAACAGGAAGTTTTTTTAATTAACTGAGTTGGGAATAACTCAGTAAAGTTGAAAGTTGTTAGTCCCTAATTTCATGAAAATATAATTTATAATATATTTATTAATAAATAAAAGGTGTCCAAGATTTGTTTAAATTCTTCTTAATTCTAAACCTCAAGGTTACAAAGTAGCAAGCATAAAGAAAGATTAAATAACTTAAGTTATGAGGTTAGATTTCATAAGAAATCTTTCTAACTCTCCCATTATATTAAATCACACCACAATCCCAATTAAAAACCCTATTACTCCATCTACCGCTGCCATTCAACTCACAGAACTTTTATTTTATTCCCTCACTTCCCCAACAAAAGCCATTTAAAATATAACCAAAAAAAGAGAATCTCTGGTCACAGTTGACTTATTTCATTACACCGCTGGCAAAGCCAAAAAAGCCGATTTTTTGCTGAATAAAAAAAAATCATACATATCCCATATCGCATATCGCGCTCAAAAAATATAAAAGTTCTTTTGTGGTTCAGGAATGAAAAGCCAGCGAAAGAGCAAAAATAAAATTATTTCATTGGTTCCGCTTTGCTGAGCCGTCGGAGAGGAAAATCGGAAAAGGGTGGCTGAAGTTTTGGGCTTTTCGAGTCAAAACAAAAGGCGACAAAACAGGAAGCTGTCTCCCCCGACCCCCGCTCTCGGCCAAAGACCCAAATCAAAAGCCAGAGCTATGCGTGCCTGGCAACCGATCCGGAATAAGAGGGAGCAAAAAAATCCAGAATGGGGAGAAAAGTCTGCTAGGGACACATGCGTTTAGCTAACAGCCATATGTCACAGCATTAAAAAGTCATTTTGAGTTGGCCAAAACCAGAGAAAGAGAAGGAGAGAAGCCCAGAGTGGGAGAGGCACTCTTTCGGACACATTTGGGAGCCGTTTCTTCTGGTTCCAGCCGTGTGTCCGCGGCGTCATTTGCATCAATTTGACGGCTGCTCTGCGCTTCACTGCCTCAGTGCCTCATTTCCTCATTTCCACACACACCACCGGCACTCTCTCACTCTCACTGTCGACACTCAGTACACTGAGAATTAAATTGGAAAAATATAATTCTTTTACCTTCATTTCTAGAATTTATTCACTTCTAAAACCCCTTGCTAGAGATAGATAAAAATTACACAAATACAAATAATGTGCCTCAGAAATAACCCATTTTTATACCACCAAAAACCCATATGGTGACAGATTATGAATATTTTTTGTGCCTCTGCACCCTGACTATGTTGCAAGCTCTCGTTTTTTGCCGCTTTTATGATGCGAGTACGTACGAGTGACTCGCTGGCATCCGCTCGAGTTACTTGATTACAACTGAGCAACGCATTTCCGCCGGCTTTTGTTGTTGTTCAACAGCGAGCAGGGTTAGCAGGGTTTCGCGGATTGGAAACACCGAATTTAAACTAGGTGACGAGCTGCTCAGCGATGACGAAACACCTGCCAGGCAAAGTTCAGCGGGTTGGAGGGAGCAGCAGCAGAGGGAGCAGGTTCAGTACTGGCGTTGACTCCCATAGTTCACTCGAGTTCATTGCTGGGGCCCAAAAGCCAGAGAGCCGGACCCAAAAGCCCATCAGGCAAGCAGGCAGGCAGCCCGGCGACCCCTTGTCATTGGGAACTTTTTGTTTTGCATTATTCACGAGCATTGCCACATGGAGCAGTGGAGAGCACACAGTGGGGCGAGAGACTGCGATTGATGGGAAGGGGAAAACTTTTTGGGAAAACTCTGGGAAATTAGGTTCTGAAATGTGCAACATTTGGAGTGAATGTTTTCACAAAATTTTTGTATAGAACCAAATTTTGTATAAAAAGTCTGGTGCTAGAAAATAATTTTGAACTCTAAATGGGGCTTAAGAAAATGTGTATTTGTTTTCAATTAATTTTTTGTATTTCCTTTTCGCTAATTTAAAAAATTTACATATTTCCTAAACCATGAATAATGGCCTATTTAATTATTTGATATATTTTTTTTTGTGTGCTTAATTAATTGCTAGCAAAAAGATTTAAATAATTGTAAATAAATAAGCAATTTCCTAAAGATATTATAAGCTTTAGCTTTCATTCTCTATATTATTTTAACATATTTCCTTTTTTAAGATAAAGATTTTTCTTTTCTTTTTTTCCATGAATAAATGGTTATTTAATAATATTAAAGACAATAGCTTTAATTATTTCAATTTAAATATACATATTTTCATTATTATGATACAGAATATAATAAAAAAGCTTTTTTAACACATTGAATTATAATACAAGCTTAGACATTAAAAACTTCATTATTTTATTCATATTAAATCGATTTTCTCTTGTTCTTAGTATTTACATATTTTTGCATATTATTATAATAATATGTGCTGTATTTAATGCATTCCAAATGTACATAGTTTGTCTGCTGTTTTTATTAAAATATTTATTATAGTTTGCGTTGAAAGTTATGAGCTTATAAAAGTTATAAAAACAAATACGCAAACAACCATACACACTATAAAACCGCCCTAGGGAGTTGGTGAGAAGTTGGCATTGGCGTGTGTTGTGTTTATGATTTGAGAATTTGTAGGTTTGCCACTGTGTTTTATGAGCAAAAACTACCGCCCACTGTATTTGTGGGCCTTAATAGCTTAGCCCGCAGAGTTAAACAAAACAAAACAAAAAATATAAAAAACAGTAGCAGAAGCAGACGTATCTCATTTGTCATTCAGAGGGCAACATCATCATCATCTTAGGGGGCCAAGCGAGTTAGAGAAAGGGTTCCCGCGACCTTTCACCTCTCGGAAGCACAAGACTCCTCGTGCGGATTACAAATTCGGATTTGATGGTGCGGCAATTGCAATTTTCGGGCCAATAATGCCGCCAGCTGTCGCCTTTTTGTCGCTGCCACTGAATTTTCTCGGCTTAATTGAGCGCCAAACGACTTTTCACTTAGACATGAAAATTTCATTAACACCGAAAAGGCAAGGCAAAAGTTTGAAACTCGACACTCGCAATTGCCCCATTGTTGCTGCTGCAGGCGAGCAACAATAATAATAGGGGGTTGCCACTGAAAAAGGTTAACACAAAACACAAAAAACAATAACAAACAAGTGAAATGACGCTGGTTGCGCAGTCGCCACCTGCCACACACGGCAGCGTCGGCGCGCATGCGCTCCGATATTTTTCCAGCTTTTCAGCTCTTCTTCAGTCGGCGGCGAGACGTAAAAGCGGCAACACAGCTCGGAGGAAAGCCCGGTGGAAATATATAAAGCAGAGAAAAATCGCGCGCGTTTTTCCTCGTTTCGTTTCGATTCGTTTTTTGTTTATTGCTTTTTGGCCATTTCATGGACAATAAACTCATTTTGCATTAACCACAAAAATCAACAAAGTGTGCAAAGGCGGTGGCGCCATCTTCATCAATAGAAAGCCTCACCATTCAACTGGGTTAAAATGGGAAAATTTGTGGCTAAAAGCGAAGATGAAGATGAGTGTTTGTTTGTGGCCCACAAAACCCAAGTAATTTATTCGAACGACTCGCAGTGAGTGTGTGAGTGAGCCAATATTGTCGTTGCCTGCAGGAGAATCAATGCATACGCCCCATTAATCTAGAGGCATTAATGATTTAAGGAATCCATTTGTCATTCGTTCGGGTAAGATGCTCTCGCCTGGGAATGGGCTAATATTAACCATTAATTGGAGTAAATCTGAGGCTAAGGCTGGCAGATTAAATCAACATTTATCTGTTTGCTTTGAGGGGACACACGCACAAAAGTTGTTGCAACCTTTGGGGCTTTTGAATTGTAAAGTGGTTTTTAGTTGGATGATTGACAACATTTATTACTTAAGATAAAAAGGGTTTAATTAACTTCCGATTGAAGTAAAGTTTGGGCTTGATGGAATTGAAGTACACAGAAAAATGCTTATTTAACAACGCTTACTTTAAAGGCAAATAATGATTATAATTATTATTATTAATATTTAATAATCATTTGTTTACTTATTCTATTTATAAAAATAAATATAAATAACTAACACTATAAAACCATCTTTATCTCAAGTAAATTATCCAAAAGAAAAGTTTCTAAAGTTGATTTAAGAAATCAAATATCCTGCTTGAAAGCCCAGCTTTTACATATATTAAATATTTATTCCCTAATTGCACTAAATTCACAGATAAAATTGTGGATAAAATCCCCATTAAGTTCGAAACTTAACCTCTTTTCTCCAAAAATGAAATGCCAAAACTTTTGACCTCAGGGATCAGGCACACAAGTTGCAAAGTTTGTTTACAGCCCAAATGCAGACCGGCATTTCAGGCTTTCCGTTTCCACTTTAGATGATTGAGTGTCCTGCGACAAATGCGAAATGTGAAACTTATTTGTCCACTCATCGACAGAGCCAAGTTCTCACTTAATTTATGTCCCGAGAGACGGTCGCGTGCAAAGCCAGAAAATGAAATGCAATTTGCGGCCAACCGCCGCAGCTACAGGCAGGCAGCGGAAAATTGATTTAGCATTTATTTCCATCTTCCACCGCCTCGAACCGCTGACCTTATAATATTGCGGCAATTTACGGAAAATGTCATTTGAAATGTCGCATCTTTTTGCTAGCAATTTCGACAGGTTTTTGGGCAACTCTCTCAGCTTGGATGGATGGATGATGTTGATGGAGTCTTCAACAATACGCTCTGATTATTCGCTCGTTCTTTTATTTATTTATAATTCTATTTTCACAATACTGCCGTCTATTGTCTGGCCGTGTGAGAATGCCGATTGCGAATGATTTTATGTATTTATTTTTTTATTCGACTTTATGCTCCGGTGGCTGTATCTGTATCTCTATCTGTATCTGTTTTTGGTGTTCATGTAAATCGCTCTTTGGCGGTTTGCCGGCCTGCTGGCTTGCCTATTTTTTCACCCAATAGATATCTGTGTTAATTAATTTGGCGCTGCCATGCGAGTTTTACCATTTTCATTTCCATTTTGGCACGAACATGTTTTCATTTTTTTGTGGCTTAATTTAATTAGCTTCTCTTAAATGCTGAGTTGAGGCTGCTTCTTTGTTCGATATATTATTTGCCTATTAATATGCATGGCAATCATAATAATAATATTTCTTGTATTTTGTGTGCTAAATAATTTGTGGTATTTTAATTAGCCTTTTTCTCTCATTATTTAGTTAAAGCCGTCGTGTGCTGCGTGTATTTTTTTCTGGGTTTATTTCGGCAAATAACGCGTTGAAAATCGCTCACTAATCGCACGCAAATCTCGTTTACTTTTCCCCCTCTCCGCGTTTTTCGCGCTTTGCCCTTGGGGCAAGGGAAAGATGTTGCAAAAAAGTGAGAAATTTAATGCGGCGCGTGTCACAATAAAATCAAACTGCAAACGAAACAAAAAGCCAACACGTGACTGGAATTTTAAACCGAATTTGTAATTTTAATGATTTTACGAAACACAAAAATAGAGAAATAGAGAAGCACACAAAGTGCCAGAATGTTTATAACCCGCTGTCAGTCATAAAATGGCATTAAAGGCAATTAGCAACTCGCTTTATATTCCTCGCTGAAACGAAATGAACATATTGCGGGCAGTAATTAAAATCCAAAGCTCTTCGGGAGGCAAAACAATTTCAAAGGAAACGAAAGCGGAAAAACGGCTCTCGCCAAGTCTAAGAAAATATAATTATAATACAGTGCATGCTTAATGAAGCGAACTTAGAAAAAGAAAAGCATGCTATAAAATATACAGTTTGGTATTTTAATTGTTATTAATTTAAGGCAAAAAGACACAGGAGATAATCATTTTAGAATAATGACCTCTTAGCATAATTAAATAACAATCCAGTTATTTCTTTTAAATAAAAGATACCTAAAATGTAGATTTTAATATCGTTTAGTCATATTAAATATGCAAGTTATTGGATTTAACTAAGGAAAGTTATCCTTTCGAGCCCTCACTGTACTACAAAAAGTGAGATATTATCGCTCCTGGGTTAACACGCAAGGAAACAATTCCGAAGAGGCATTCCTCGCCGTGTTGACATCCGTCTAATTAACTTTTAAGTGAAATACAAAAGGAAAGCGCTACAAAATGGCAGCAAAAGAACATTCGCTTTAACCTCTGTTTGGCCCCTGGAGTGTGTGGTATGGTGTGTGTGTACAGGCCATACTTTGTATGTGTGTTTGCCAAGCCCCAAAAGAATGCTGGCCAAAAAAGTAATGGTGCCAGCAATAGAGCAGTGAAAATGAGGCCAGGCCAATGCTAAGCAGTTGGCAGGAGAGCACACCACACCGTCGACGTCGCTCAGCACTTTCTGGCTCTTTATTTTTATTATTTCTATGTGAGCTCCTGATGCTCGGCTCGGACCATAAAGTCGGGCGATTCTACAACAAGGACAAGCGGCAGGAGAGCCCAGACGCCCGACGACCAGGCTCAAATGCAGTCGCCAGAATGGCGCGCCGGAACCTCCAGGGGATATGGGGATGGAGGCTGGAAAATGGAGAATGGAATCCCCGCCGCACAGTTAAACATTAGTTGGCAACATTTGCAATTGTAATGACTCGCATCTAAAATGCAACCATCCGGTTAAATGTGCCGAGGTGGCGCCGCCCACCTTTCCCTTTCCCTTTCCCTTTCCGAGAAACACCTGCAATTAACACGGAAACCGTAACAGCGGCGGGGGTCAGGGGAAATGTATGCACCTGAACTTTGGGTATTAGAAAGTATTTTGTTGAATGCAAATTGTGCAGAGATTGGGCAGGCAAAAAGTTCTCTCTTGCTCTCCGATGCCAGCTACAATTTTAAAAGCCTGCCATTATTTCTTCTTTATTTTGTTTCATAAGTTTATAAAATATGAAAATTTTTATTGAGTTAGTTTTCTTTGAATTGCTGAAAGCTACTTTAAACATATTTTTCCTTTAACTGGAAATGGCATTGGCAGGCTTATTCAAATTTTTTGGATAAAAAAGAGAACTAAAGAAGTTCGAAAAGCTTAGACAGCTAAGACATTTTTTTTATTTATTTATTTTGAATTGAATATAATATTTCCTATCAGTTATCCATATTTTCTTAGAACTTATTTATATTTCTGTTTGATTTTAATACAAATTCCAAAAATTAAAGTAAAATTAATCTTAAATTCTCCCTTAAAACCTAGGAAATCCCCCAGAAACTCATTAATTCTTCCGATCCCTGACCAGTTCAGATACCCTGATGAGATGCATCTGCAATAACTCAAAACTACACCCAATTCCCCTTCGGCCTGACCAAAGTTCTGAAGCTATTTTCGCAATCAATCTGCCAATCGATGGCAGACGTTTTCCATTTACAAATGGCAAATAGCTTTTCCCGGCTTTTCTGGCTTTCCCACCATGGCATCGCGCCCCCACAAAACACCAAAGTCACAGCTGCCGCGGATCTCACGCTTCATTTGGCAGCTCAGGTGGATGAAAAAAAAAGGGAAAAAGCTGCTGCTGCTGCTGTGCTGGCTAAGCAATTTTCCTCCAATCAGTCAAAGATGGTCGGAAAACAGGGCAAGGGCCATGGTAAGCAAATGCCATAGTCCTTTCGGCTTAAACGCTTCGTTCGCTCGGGCAAACTTTCTGTTCTTTTGCTGGCTCGTAAAATTGTTTGTTGGAGTCTGTGAGGAGCCTGCAGCTCGAATGAATGATGGCAATGGCAGTCGGAGAAAACTAATGTTTACGACCCTCGAATCACCATTGGAGGAGCTTAATTCAACTGGCAGACAGGTGGCAATGGCTCATAAAATCGAGGCCATTCCTTATGTGTTCCCAGCATCACTTTAGCCGACACGCAATGGGATGTATTTCAGACAGAGAACAAGGTGTTCAACGAAACAATTTCACAAGAGCCATAATGTCCTGGGTTCGGTGGCTATAAATTTGCCGAAAATAAATTAAGACAAGTGTGTTTAAAGTGTATTTCAGGCCATCAAGTGTTTAATTTAATGTCTTATTACTTTAGCTATCAACTTTTAATTAAATAAATGCTGGTTGAGAGGAGAAACTTAATTCTGTAAATGGAAAACTAATTACTTATGGCTTAAGGTTGAAAAGCATTCATTTATAATCGAATTTAGAATTCAAAAGTTACTAAATATTATAGATACCAGAATGAGAAGGAAAATAGATTTAAAATGCAAAATGTAGCTTTTCTTTATCTTTATATTTTAAGATAAAAATGTTATATTTATTAAATCTTGAATATAAAACCTTAAATAAACCTCTTATTTCCTTTAATTTCCAGTGGCAAGGACAGCTACAGCTACCAGCACAACTACGTGGATCGGGTGCGTCTGGAGGACACCACTGGTGGCCAGCACCAGCACCAGCAGCAGCTCCATCAGCAGACCACCCACGATCCGCGGTGTCCGCAGTTGCGTGCCGCTGGCTGGCGGCACACCCACAAATCCATATCGCATCTCGACTTGGCCACCAGCTGCCACGAAGCAGCCGGCTCTGGCTTAGGTCGCCACTCGCAGCAGCTGCTAAACCACCATCACCCGAACCACCACCATCAGTCGCAGTCGGGTCACCTCCTGCATCATCACTCGCACTCCCATTCCCATTCCCACTCTCATCCCCACGCTCAGCCCCATTGGACGCAGTGCCGGGTGGGCGTGCCCGGAAGTGGTAACTGCACCGGAAGCGGCCAGCTGAGGAACGCCCGATCGCTGGACTACACGCAACTCGAAAGGGATGAGAATGCCTTGGACATTGCCGAGTTCTATTGGCGATTCGATGCGGAAGCTCCGCTAGACCAAGTCGATAGCTACGCGGGTGAGTGGAGGCCTTCATTGGCGGTAACTTGATCGCAAACTACTCGGCCATGTCGTGTAATTGCTTTAACGCATGAAGAACAAAGATCAACGATATCATACTCGTATATAATTGATCTATCTTCTTAATTAGCATGTCTATATCAACATTGATTATTTTATCTCAATTTCTTAGCTCTGCCTTTAAAGGACTCTACTGGGACTCCAGAAAAGTCTGGAGAAGCCACCACACCCAGCTCTAACACCATATCCGCCTCTGCTTCTACAAAGCTCACAAATGGTGGATCTTCTAGCAGCGGAGTAGCCAGCGCTGCAGCCACCTTGCTCGACATTTTGGGCAGCGAGTCGTGCAGCTTGCGGAGATCGCGCAGCTTGGCCGTAATCCGTGAGGAAACATTTAGCGACCTGCAAATCGGTTCCGCAAACAGCAGTCGGCGCCGATCGCAGCTAATACCGCGTGCCCGGCTAGTTAGTCGTGGATTTTTCCGCGAATCGCCTCGGTAAGTGAGTCATAGGCACTAGGCTTTAAACTTTTAAGTAATTAATACTATAAAGTACTTATTAAAATCTTAAAAAATTCTCTAGAGACAAAGAGTATTTAAATATGAGTGCAGCTGTTACTTAAAGATATTTTTAAACCCTAAAACAATGATTTTGCTCGCGAGTGCTTAGGTCTCGTTCGCATCACGCATACGCCGCGTAAACCCCAGTTCGGTTTTAGCTGGATCTGATATGCCCAGCGTTGAGTCAGTCGTTGAGCGTCGCTCGCCGCAAACTCAACAGGTCTCGGAACAGGCACAAATTTGCGCTTTTCGTTTTTAAACAATTTGAATTCGTGAGCCGGCGGCCAAATTGTTGCGGTTGGTTTGTTGTCTCTGTTGCCATTTTCCGCTTGTGTTGCCGGTGGTTTCATTGGTTTTCGGTGCTCTCATTGGCTTGTGCGTCGGACGTTGGCTTTGTGGGCCGGTCAGGGTCATGACACGAGGTCATTGTTGCATTAAGCATGGCTGACTACAGCTGGGGTGGAAAAAGTGGCATGTTTAAGCAGTTTAATTTAAATATAATTAAAAAAAAAAGAGTTCCCCAGTGCTATTATTTTGTAGAGAACAGTTGCCATTAAATGCGGTTTGTCGATTAAACCTAAGCCAGATTAGTGACAACTGCAAAGTCCAAACAAGCGAACGCCAGACCGAGTTACATAAGAACCTCCAACTTTTCTGTGCAGTTAAAGTTCAGTTTTTTCTCAATTAACTCTGGTTTGAACAACTCTCTCTCGCTTGTTTAATTAAAATCGGAAAAGTTTGTTGCTTGTCAATTGTTCGGGCAGCATAACTATGGCTGGCTGCAGCTGCATATGAGTCCTGCGGCTGGTGACAGGAAGCTGGAAAAGCTTTTAGCTCCGCTCTACCCGTCCTCCTGCCATTAGCACACACGTTATCCTGCGCAGCCTGACAATGACAGCTGCCATCGCACTTGAAATCACATCCTTCCGGCCCCCCGCCTAAGCTCCTGGCATTCAGTCTCCGGTCTCCGGTCTCGGTTCTCGGTTCTCGGGCTTTTATTTAATTTGCCGCAAATCGTCGCGTCAAGTCGCTGGCTAAACACTCAACTCGACGAGTGCAGCGTGCAACTGAAATTGATCTGGGGTTCAAAGGGGGGGAAATGTCAGCCAGCTTGCCTTTAATGCGAACTAATGGAGGCTTAGAATCGGAGCTGCTAAGAGGTTCTTTCGATACAGAAAATGTCAGGCAGCCAAGCGGGTATCAAATCAAAAGAGATAATAATGGCAATTTCCTTTAATAACAACTGATATAATGGGAGGAATAATTTATATGTCCTGCTTATAATTATATCTATACTAAATTTCTATAAACCTATTTGTATTAATGCCTTTTAATATATTTAGATCACCTGATAAGAATTTTCTTAAAGCTTCACATATAAATTTATTTGTAGAAAATTAATAATAGCTGGAAATTAAATCCACCTGGAGAATTAATAATCGCAATAATACTTAATCACAAGTGATTATGATTTATAGTTGGATTAAAGCGATTAATTATTCTGTCAGTGTATTATAATTAATATAAGCCTATATATACTACTTTCATAAAGCCATAAATTTGAAATACCGAAATCCTAAACGATTAATATGATTTAATTTTTGTATTAAATTATTTTTTGCCATTTCTTCCGTGAAAGCCCCTTTTAATGGTTTATTAAATTCTCCAGCTGTAATTTTGTAATTTATACTCAAAGAATGAATACTAATATTAAAACAACAAATATTAAAATCCCAAATTTCTTCTCTCTAACAGTTCACAAAACTCGTTGAACATGCAGGAAACATTCATTTGACAAGCTTTTACAAGCTCTCTTACACTGTTTAGACCCACAGCATCCTGTTGGGCTTACACCTTCATCACAGCGATTTGACACATTTAATTTCATGTTTGTGTTCACAACTCTATCAATCACCTGTCCTAGTTTGTATTTGTTTTTGTTATACTCTTTTTTGTTGCCCATTTGAATGACAAACAAGAACTCCGTTTTGACTGCCTGACATTCTCAGTTGGGTTTGGATTTGCTTTTTGTTTGTTTATGCGATTTCTCCGATTTGTGCGAATGTTGACTGATTGATTGATTGATTGAGACAACGCTCACATGACACTGAGAACGAGGTCAGCTTAGAGGGAGATGAGCAGTCATTATTTGTCTCGTAATTGTAATTGTAACTTTATGTTTATAACAATGGCCCCATTAACGAGCCCATCCTGCCGTTTCTGATGTTTTTTGTTCCCACTCTTAGATTGAACGGCAAAGCGAATCTGAATCCGACGACCTTGCTGGACGGTGATCAATCAGCGGATCAGCAGACGCCGGCGACGGCAACGGAGGACGCCCAGAGCCAGAGAAGCCACTCGAACACCTGCGATTCGCATCAGCAACAGCAGCAGCAGCAACTCCAACTCCAGCAGCGACACCCATCGCGTGACTTTGATGTCTACTACGATAATCTGAAACGCTTGGACGCCTTGGCTTTGGGTCTGGCGGAGCCACTGCATCCGTGGCACAACGACAAGAGCGACTTGGAGAGCCTCAACTCGGACTATTTCAAAAACTCGCTGCACCAGAATCACCTCGAGCAGCAGCAGCCCTCTTCCCTTGAATTAGAAGCCCTCGAACAGGTGGCCGTTAGCCTGCTCAAGGAGCGTCCCAGGATCTATCAGTCCAGGAGACAGCAGCAGCAGCACCACAGGAGCCTGCATCACCACGCCAACTGCCTGCAGCGGCACCTGGACACGGGAGGCGAGTCCTGTCCCGAGCACAGCCAGAGCAGCATCTTCCCGGAGACCACAACCAGTAACTCCGACGATCAGACAGACAGTCCCTCGCTCTCGGAGCAGGAATACGACCTGACCCACATCGAGGAGATTTACCAGCAGGGCGGCCAAGGAGAGGAGAGCTACGAGCTGATCAGCCTGACCACCACTGCCAGGACACGTCTGGAGAGCAGCGAAGCTGAGCAGGAAGAGGAGGAGGAGGAGGAGCAGGATTCGGAAGCCACGCCCACGGAGCCTCCAACGGCCAGCGACAGTGACAGCACCTTGAGGCAGCCGCATCACCACCACTCCGACCAGGTGGACCGGCTGATAGCCTACGACTCTGTATACCTCTCCTCGGAGGACAGCTCCGACTGCACCTTGATCGGCGAGAGCTGCGAGTCCTTCGAGCAGAGGACCTTCACCAGCTGCGGCGAGAGTGGCGAGCTGGAGACACGCAGTCTGCTGCACATTTCCATCGAGGACACAGTCTACGAACCGCAGGCCAAGCAGCATAAAAAGGAGCCTGCTCCCGTACTGAGCAGCACCACCTCAAAGGTTGAGGCACAGATCTTTACGCAGGTCCTCAAGGTAGAACACACGCCCAAGCCCAAGATCCTGGCCGTTGTAGAGAAGCGCAAGCTCAAGCAGGAGGAAGCCACGAAGCCACAGCCGCCGGAACTGAAACGCCAGGCCACCGACTCTTTTATAATTACCAACAACAAATCCAATCTCACAGAGAACCAGTACCACAGCCTGCCCGATGTCAACATTGGAGTGAGCCTGAAGGTCTGCGAGAACATAGACAAGGAGCTGAGGTCCTCCTACAACCAGCAGCGGCAGCAGCAGCGCAAGGAGGCCAAGAGGGAGCACCAGCAGGTGGTGACTCGCGCCGAGACCTACGATTCCATTCGACGCTTTGGCCGGGCCCACCAAAAGGCCAGGCAAAGGGAGTTCCAGGAGCGCGAGAGGGAACGCGAAAGGGAGGCAGCTCAGCAGGAAAAGGAAAAGGACCGAGAAAAGGACCGGGAAAAGGATAAGGAAAAGCCAAAGATACACAAGGATTTCCTCGCTTCAGAGCGTCAAGAGTTAATCAAGGAAAAAGAGCAGCCGCCAAAGGAATCAAAGGGAGCGGAAAAGGAGGAGGAGGAAGAGGAACTCCTGCCGCCACCCCCACCACCTTTGACAGAGGAGCTCTCAGATTCTCCACAGGTGGTGTCGCCGGAAATCGAAGAGGCAGAGGAGGAGGAGGACAACCTCTCTGTATCCATTTCACAGGCGGAACAACCCAAGGAGGCGCCCTCCATTGAGGTGGCCAATTTCAGCAAGCTAATCGAGCGTCGTGCACAGGAAATCCGTGAGCGACAGGAACAAACCAAGCCCACGCCGCCGCCGCAGACGCCATCATCATCCTTTCACATCATTGTCACCGACGCCCAGAACAATATCATCCAAAAGGAGGCCATCGCGGAGAAGAGCAAGCGGCAGCAGGCCAAGCGGGGAATTAATCCCGGCCCCAAAGCAATCTCAAACTCAAATTCAAACTCAAGTTGCAGTCCCGGCCAGCGCTCCCTGCGACGCTCGGTGAGCTCGTCGAGTGGCAGCAGCAACAAGCCCTTGGTGCACCGCATCCTCAGCACCGGGGCTCCGATTTACAAGGCTCGGCCCGTCAAGGTTTTGGCCACCACCAACGGCGACTCCTCGAGCTTCACCCGGGGCAAAATGTCACGACCTCAAATCCTGCACGTTGTGGATGGCCGAGGGGGCACCCAAGGCGGGGCAGGAGTAGCATCTGCTGGCACCCTGCGAAGAAGGAGCAGTGCCAGGAGCCTGGCCAGCACAATTAGCTCGAGTGGAGGTGGTAACGGGGAGATGACTAATGAATATATGCAGAAAGTTGATGCAGTCAGATGCTATTGGAACAAACTGGCGGGCAATGAGCCGGAAACTCTCAAGGCCGACCAGGAGAAGGTGGTGGAGAGCCAGCCAGGCGTCCACTTCCAGCTGGGTGGCGAGACCACGGCTCACATCCAGGATAAATCCCCGGTTGCCAATGATTTCTGCAGCATGATGCCGCCACCCTCCATAGAGATTGTGGAATTGGGCGAGGGCGCCCAGAAAGCCACCATTGTGAAGGCAGCCGTGGATCAGGATGAGGACCAGGACGAGGACCAAGATCAGTTCGATCACATCCGGTACAAGGTGCTCAAGTCGCAGCAACTGATACGGAGCAACATCCTGGCCACGCGCAACAAGAAGGAAGCGCAGTTCGATGGCCTCATCCAGTACCTGCAGGAGTACAGCTTCCAGGAGCTGCTGAGCAACAACAATGTGGTCATTGTGGAGCCCGTGCGGACCAAGATAGAGCGTCCCCTGCAGGTGGGAATCAATGCTCCCACAATGACAACGGTACCGCCTCCAAAGCCTCCAAGAGCAGTGAATGCCAGCGGAGGCTCGCAGCCCCGAAAAACTCGACAGAGACAGATCGGAGGAGCTGCGGCCAAGAGGCACTTCTTCTACCAGCCCGTCAGGGTCAACAGGGAGCTCTACGAGGATGAGCTGCCAGACCCAGACACAGTTCGCAATGTGAGGCGCTTCTTCGAGCAGAATGTCCTGCCCACTCCCGGCCAGGGTTTGCTCGTACAGTCCCAGCAGAAATTCGGTGGTTCCGCCTGCCAGCTGAGTCCCAAGTCCCGGCGTGCTCGTGGCTACCGATACCTGACCATTGACACCAGCTACGGCAGCAGCCAGGAGCAGCCCAAGGGCATGGAACTGCTGGAGGAGCACAAGGCCAAGCACTGGGACAATGCCAGTCTATCGAGTGGCATTTCCAGCGGGGATCTGAGCTCGCCCTGCGGCGAGTACCATCACCAGGAGACGCCCGTCATGGCCTGCAAGGATGTCCACGTACAAGATGTGGTCAGGCGACACAACAGCAATGCTGCCAATGCCAAGGCCCGGGCCAAGTTCGCCAGCCGGCGCACCTGGTGCCTGGGATCAGGTTCGGCGGCAGGAGGAGGCACCCATGAATCCCTGTATCGACAGATTTATGAAAATAATTTGGGCCACGGCGAGCAGCAGGAGGAGAGTGGTGAGCATCTGGACGAGGAGGACGATGAGCAGGATGACCAGTATGAGGACGATGTGGAGCAGGATATGTGCGAGAACTATTACGTCAGCAATGTGAGTACACAGTTAGATAATTTTGATTTCTTTTTAAGGTGGAAATATTTAACAATTGATTGGGGGAATTTTATGAAGTAGCTTTTGGGGTAGGAAGTTGGTTTTAAAAATATTAACGAACTTTAAATGATTATAATTGAGTCTTAAATTAGAGAAATATTTTTAATTTTAATTTAAATGCTTTGTTTTTAAATATTTAATTTTTTCTGATATTTTTATTTGCTAGAAAATGCTTTAATTAATTTTCTACAAGTCTTCATCGTGTTTTTTCATCAATGAATAATATAATTCGTTAAGATTAAAGAACTAAGATCATTTGTTAATCAAAATACAATTTACACAGGTAACTTTCACAGTTTTTCATATATAAAATTCCTTGGTTGAATTATACTTTCAATATATTATTTTTTAAATATTTCTTAATGTGTATAGCCACTTTTTCGGGTGCGGTCCTTTTGCGTGTGGCTTTATGGACCATTAGCCCTTGATGGCAGACCCAACGAATAATCTTTTCCTTTTTTATTTTTTTCTTTCGCCTTTCAGGACGTGCTGGCCAAGATAAGGGAGTGCGGCTCAACTGTCACCTACTACGGCGGACGGGTCCTGGAGAAGACCGCAGCGAGCAATGCGGCGCCACCCACAAAGGCCACCACCCAGTCGCACCAAAATGGATCGGCGAATGGAACCCGCTCCCGAGTCCGTCAAATCGAGGCCTGCAACGTGTGCCTGCCGACAGAGAGATGCGAGCATCGATTGCAAAGCAAACAGCAGACGGCGGCGGAGGAGCAGCAGCAGCAGGATTCGTATCAAGGTGGGTAAAGGGAAGGTTGTGGCCATAACCATGAAGACCTTTCACTTTGAGAAAAATTTGCATGACCAAAAGGCATTAAATCGAAGTAGTTTTAAAAGAGAAAAGGTTTCCTTTAGTTAAGGAATTTCTTAAATAATTAACAAAGCCATCGCCTAGACTTCTTTCCCTGATTTCTAAAGGACAATCAAATCTAGGCGTCACAGAAATATTTAAAAATAAAAAAAAAAACGTTTACAACTTAATATTCGAACATGAGTAACACAGAAATACTTTAACCCGTGACAGGATTTTTTATCTGCCTTTGATAGTCTTATAAAGTTTTTATATATTTATCACTCCAACATTTTCATGACTTTATCTGTGTTAGCAAATTCCCTAAAGTATTAAGCAGACATAAAACCTGTAATATGTGCTTTAAGTATTACTATATAGAAATATTACTACATTATCCTTCTTTCTCTCTGTGGACAGGCATCAAATTCAAGTTGGTCAAGTCCAACAGCTGCAGCAGTCGCCTGGAGTTGGCTGGGACCGGCGGAGGAGATGAGCTCGTAGCCGATAGCGAGGTTGTTCGCAAAATGGTTCATCACTTCGAGGCGAATCAGATGGAAAGCGATGGCCAGCTGACCATCAACAGCCAGAGCCAGATAGCGGCGGAAAGGAGATATCCCGAGGAGGAGAAAATCCCCTTGTCGACGACAATGGTGGGGCGACGCCAAGTGACAGTAAATAATCACATCAATGTGTTCGGGGACATGCCCCGGGATGATCTCGGGAAGGCTGAAAACTTTAATGGCCAGCCAGAGAATGGTTATGGCTGGAACAAGGAGAAGGAGGCGGAGGAGCAGGACGAGGAGGAGCCCCTGATGGCGATGACGATGTCGCCCACATACGAAAGCCAGGCCATGAACATTCGCCTCGAGAATCCACCACAGGGCAGCACTACTCCCACAGCTGTTGCCAGCAAAGTTTGTCGCAATAAAAACGTGGACTTGGCCTACACGCTGGTTAAGGCTACAACCACCAACACCACCACAAATCCTCCCAAGGGCAAGCCCATCGAAGTTCTTTCAAGGAATATAGAAAGGCAAGAGAATGGCTTCGAGATTCCTGCCGTGACAAAGGCCGTCAAACCGACAAAGGTCGTTGCGCCAAATGACAGGCCGCAAATCATAGTGCCCGTGGAGATACACCCGCAGGTGATGGCACCTCCTGCCCCAGCTCCAGCTCCTGCACCCAATCCCCCCGAGCGTCGACTGAGCAATGCCAGCAGCAGCAACTCGGTGGTGGATAAAACCGTGGTTCGTCACTATGTGGCCAACGATAAGAGCATCTATGAGAGGCGCAAATACGACGAGATCGAGTTCGAGGAGTTTGAGGTGTACGATCCCAGCAAGGAGCCGCCGCCGCCGCCGCCGCCAGCACCAGAGGAGGAAGTCCCGGAGAGGACAGCCACCGATGGCGAGCTCTACGACAGCCTGGACGACAAGATGTGAACGGAAACGGAAATCGAAAACGAAATGCTCAATTGGAAACTTCTTGGGGTTTTGGTTACCTTAGTTATTATTATTCCTAATTTAGCTAGCTTTACAGGTAAAGCCAAAAGATTATGCAATAACTGCTATCCAAAGTATGATTTATAATTATTTAAATATACATAATTCGCAAGCGAAGACATTTGTTCACCTGTACATTATAAATTTATGCCAATAAATAAATGCGCAATTTATTTAACGAGCTGTGACAGCTGTCGGCCCCCATTACTCATTATGCCAACTATCTATTACCTGCCCGGGATATGCAATAATTTGGAATGCAGAGAAATGGCAGACCGCAATGCCCACTAATTGGTCGAAACTAATCTTTAATTAATCGATAATTTACACTCATTTCAGCGATTCAAAAGCA
Organism: Drosophila tani; assembly: GCA_008042535.1. NCBI lineage: Eukaryota > Metazoa > Arthropoda > Insecta > Diptera > Drosophilidae > Drosophila > Drosophila tani. Next base: position 69,079 of record VNJO01008899.1, on the reverse strand, counting down.
AACAATTGACAAACACTTGATGAAGGCGAGGCGAGAAAATTGAAAATGGTCAGGTAATTAAGTGATTAGAAAGGGGAGGGAATTTATCGATTGAAATATGAGAGATTAACTAGAGTTTGGGGTAATTAAACATTTGGAAAATCTGGTTCCTAAGGTAAGAGATAAATGTCCTACCTTCACAATTTTTCATTTTAGTTTTCTTCCTATGACGCCGTAGCCTTTTCCTTTTTCTTTTCCTATTAACTATTCGCTTCTTGAATGGCTTGCGTTTACCTTTTATATAAAGGAAAAAATTATTAACACTGGAACTTTCCCTTGGCACGCAACAAACTCACATAATTCCCCTTCTCCAGCCTGTTTTATTCGGATTTTGAGTTTGGGACTCTGACAGAATTTTCCTTTTCTTTTTGCTAAATGTTCTTTAATTTTTGCACATTTTCTTCTCCTAGCCCTGGCTTCTTTCTTCAACTCTTGCTCTCGGTCTGACTCTCCATTGATTACATTTTTTAGTGCCTTTGCAGCCAGTTCTCTTAGCTTTTGGAACACTGAAAAAAGCGGGTTAGATTCGTTGGAATCCATTCCTTCGCACTTAACCCGGTATTGATTGGCTTTCGATCCCCTTAGCCTCTCCTGTCTTGAGCTGTGACCTGCTATTGGGATGATGATTGATATGCTTAAAATTACCCCCGAGAGTAACCCCGAAGGATGTGTCAGCCTTCAATCAGTTATTCGCATTAAAGGAAAATATTTACGAAATATCTCAAAGGTAAATTCATGCCAGCAGTCAAAGGGAAACCCCCCGTGGAAACTCACCTCCCGAATTCAGTTGGTTTTTATGCTTGTCCGACTTTTTGCCATCATCGTCCTCCGCCGTGGAAGCGAAGCTTCTGTGCTGCTGGAGCTCGTGACCCGGCCGTAGGTGCTGCGAATGGGGAGAAAAAGAGGAGAATATTTGCAAATTAACATTAATGACTCCATTTCGCATTATTGATTGTGGCTTAAATTGCCTATAGATCTTGCGACTGGCAGAGAAGAGCTCAGTGCCGGGGGATAAAGCCATATTGGGGGAAAATTATAGGCCTTATACGCGGCTGCCACCTCTAAGTATGACGATAACATCGGTGTGCGTGTGCGAATGATTATGCGATTTTACGGGTGTGTACTTTATGGGGTGAACCTGCATACTTTGGGGCTTACACATATTTAAGGTGATTTATCCTCAAAGTATATTTATTTTTACATAAAGAATCTTGGCTTTATTTATCTTATTACTTGCTTACAAGCTTATGAAGCTCAATAAGTAGAATTTAAATATTGTTCTTAGCATTCCAGCTCCCCTTTACTAGAACTAGGATGAAGATGTAAAACCCTGGTCCACCCTGACGTACATTGCCCACATTCCTCGCTGTAGAACTCCCCCTCAAAGCCCATTTTAGACTGGCATTCTTTGCATGTTTCAGCCAGACCTAATTAAGTTAAAATGCTCCCCAGTGAAATCACGTGCTCTCCGTAACGAACGACCAGAACGACAACGAAGTCACACTCAAAACAAAGAACAAAAAAATATAAAAATGGAGAGAAAACGAGAAAAAAGCTAAATGAAATGGAGGAGCATGGAAAATGGGATGCGTAAACACAGTTATTGTCAAGGCACACCCGAAAATGTTTTTGTGAGTGTGTGGGAGAGATGTAACCCACAACCTCTCCGTCTACACATCTGCCACTTTTCCTTAACAACTTTTTTTTCGGTTTCCGTTTCTCTGGCGACAACGACAACGCGGCGTATGAGTAATCACACAAGGGAGCAAGAAAGGAAATCGAAACTGTAACCGTTTACCTTGTCATTTAAGCCAAGGAAACAAGTCAGGTAAATGATAAGGCGGAGGATTTCCCCAATTGTCAAGGGTTTTGAAGTTTAAAGCAGAAAATCCGGCCATAAAAAGAGATAAATATTTAATTTCAAAAGCTGCCAACCTTTCTCCAAAAGTCAACAGCCTTCGAGTGGCCTCTTTCACCATGTTTAAACTATGTTTTTCATTTTATTACATTTAATGAATAAAATATTTGATTGTCAAACTTTAGACATCAAGAAGTAAAGCTTTGACATATCAAACGTTTACTGAAAGAAGATATTAAAAGTTAACAAGTCACTAAAGGGTAAGGTTTAAAAGAAATTTAAGCAACTTAAATAGGAGCCACTTCCTGCCGAAATATTTAAAATATATATCTTAAACATAATAAATTAAATTTAAACAAATACTTAATTTCCACTTCTGCTCAAATAAATTAAGAACAAATTCAATTTTCAAAGAACAATATTAGTTTTCATTAAAATTCTCTATCCCCTCTAGCGTTTTTAATAAATTCTTTAATTTAAACCCCAAAAAACCCCCTTGGCTCTTTAAGCTCGTGCTGAAAAACCCGAAAAAAATATTGCATAATTTTGGGTGCAGCCGTCCAAGTGTGAGTCTGGTTGTGTGTGTGTGTTCAAGCATAAAGCTATACGTATATATAACATATATACATGTGTTTAGACACGACCTGGGGAATTGCGGCTTTTCTCATACGGTATGCACGCGTTGTGCGCCGTTTTCAAACTTTTACTGATTGGATTTCACGCTCGCCTTCAATCAGGGGGCTTCAATAATTCAATGGCGGGATAAAAATTCCGAAAAATGTAACAAAATCAAGTGGGCTGGCCCTCCCGTCGAGTAATTGAAATTTAAATGGCAAATAAATTACGCAGTCACGCCCCAGACCAGGCCAAAAACTATAGATCAAATGGTGTTTTCCCGCAAAAACTTTTGTGATTTGTTGGCGCGGCGCGTTATTGATGGAGTCTGGGACTCCCGGGGGAGCCCTGACAAAAGGACAGGACATTTGTGACAACTTGGAGGACAGTTGGTCAGAGTTTCTTCGCTCTCCGCAAATCGAGTTCCGAAGCCGAGCAAAAGTTATGACCCTCGACGAGCTGTCAGCCGGCATCAAATGTTAAAAACTTGCCCTCCAAGCACAGCAGTCTCGTCTCTGCCGCAAAAGCAAATGAAACATTAGGCGGCACATAAATTTAACAAGCTCCGACAGCCCCAAACCCCAAAGTCATCTCGTTTTCAGCCCGAGAGTATGCCACAGACTTTGGCTGGTGGCAAAAAGTTTTTTTTACGATCGTCCAAATAAATTGAAATCGCAGCCCCGCACTCACACACACACACCGCTTAGCTCAGCTCGGCTCAGAACGGCTCAGCCTTGGCTTTTCTGTCTCGCAGATGAAGAAAATAAAAATGAAAATGAAAATGTAATTTCATAAATTACACCTGCTGTTACTCGGCGGAGAGATAATGTGGAGGAAGTTGCCCCACTTGAGTCAAATCATTTTAAGTTAATTCGTGCTGTGGGGCAGCTTGAAAAGTACAAAATAAATAAGAAAGGGCAGCCGCACTATGCAAACAATAAACATCCTTGGACGCTGTCTGCGACATGTTGCAGCAATTGCCTCTTAATGAGCCCGACAATGTGGCCACGTGCGGCGCCCAAGTCTAAGGCTCACACTCGGAATAAAAGTGTCCATGGAGGCCTTAGGATAACCATTAAATTGAAGTCTGAAAAATTTGCATTTATCTGGACTAAGAAGGATGTTAAACTGAATTTTAGAGACAGAAAGCTCTGAAATAAAATGTATTTTTAGTGGTAAATTATTTAGATTATTTAATTTAATAGCAATGGAATTTTTTTAAGGGTCCCAACTTATTTCTTTTATCGTATAAGGTTTCCAAATCTTAAATTATTTGTCAGAAAATGTTTTAAAATTTATTTAATCTTTGTAAAAACTTTAATACATTTTGCCTTGAATTACCTACCTATATTTTCTTGAATTATGAGATTTCAGCCTTTAAAAAAAAATGAACAAAAGCTGTTAAACCAACCACCACCTCAGGGCTTATTTATTAAATATTTGTAATCTTCCTACTAAAATCACATTTTTTCTGCCAAGTGCATAGAAAAACACAAGGCACGTCACAGGACACGACACAAGTCTAGGGAAAAACAGAAAAAGCCAGGATAGGAACAGCAAGGAGACCTGACATGACAAAGGCTCCGTAGGAATAGAGAAAAGCAAGTGCACGGGCTGGGGCACAATAACAATAAACAAAGGCGAGCCAAGTGGATGTCTCTCCCTGGGTTCCTCAAATCTTTTTCGTCTGGAATTTTACCGAAAAACTGCCAAAGAAAACTCTCCCGACATTAGAGATAAAAATAAAATTACACGGCCTCGTGTAATTTGCATAACATTTTCATTTCTTCTTGGCAACTTTTTAAGCTCCGTCTCTTGAATGTTTCAAATTACTTTTCATATTTTTAGTTGGTGAAGGCATGCTCCCCCATTTAAAGAGTGTAAAAACTTTGCCAAAAAACTTTTCGGCCAAAAATTCCAAATTGATTGAAATTAAATTTTAAGGACTCCTTGGCTTCTACATGTCAGGCCAGTTGAAATGTTCTGAAAACAGGAAAATTGTGGAAAATCCTAGACAAAGACTCGCGTTACAGCCCTTTGTTTCAGTCGCGTGTCAAGTGGTGCATTCCGCGGGCTTTTCCTCCAAGAAGAACATATTGTTCTTGGCGCGTTTGATTGTCATTGAATGAGCTCGTTAAGCCCCGGCCAAATGGAATAATGAATCCCATCAAAGCAATTTGTCAGCTTCGCCTCGGATGAAATGCAATTCAACTGCTGCGCACAGATACTTTATGGCTCCTATAAAGGGAGGAGGAGCAAAGAGAAATGCCCGCTCCTGGCCAGGTCCATTTATTATTTAGCAATTGAGGCAGCGATGCAATGAATCATAAAAATAATACGGGCGAGCGTCGAGGAAATAAGATTAGCGAAACGACATCGGAGTAGGATCGAAGCGAGGACAGACAGGATAAACACCCAGCCGAGGTGATGAAAAATCCCCGTATCCTTGTAACATGAACAGACATCTCTCCAAGCCACGTCAATAAATTTCTATAAATATATTAAAAGGAAAGCAGCAGCCGAGAGAGTGAGAGCTAATAAATTAGACACATGCTCAGCAGCGCGGCTAGAAAAGATTTTCTGCAAGTAAATATTTAGCGGAGGAAAAAACAAGGAGAAACAGAAAAAATAGATAAATGATAAACAAGTATATAAACAGAAATCATCAGATACAGAGAGAGAAATGTTGAGGCAGATAAAAGCGAATGAAAGAGACAAGCCAGACAGACTAAAATTAGTGTGGGTTGGCGTACATACATATCGAAAGATATACCCGTGCCGCTATAGATACAAAGATACACACCGCCGAAATGGAAATAGACATTTTTTCATTTCACAGAAAATAAAAAGAGTGCCGAATATTTGTCGCCGTCCTCATAACTCATAGATAGCCAGAGAGACGTGGTGGTAATAGCTGACATATATGCCAAACTGTCTAACTGACATGAATATGGCCGTAAAAGTATTTGCAGGCCTACAGGGGTGGACAAGATAATAGTAACTCATAAACCTTTTAGTGAGTTTGTTTGTGGTTCATAAGTTTTTATGTTATATTGTAATAATCTTTAGGGTTAGCTAGATAGTCTTTGTATTAACATATGTTTGCATTAACTAATTAACTTATATACTGGCTCCCGAGATAATATTAAATACATTAAGCACAAAAATAGATATCTAAATTATATACAAATAATAATTCCTAATATTCCGCCCGCATCTGTTTATGGTTAACCAACTTCTGCTGACGTTAGCAAAGTTTTGCTGCTTAACCCCAAACATCCAAACATTGTCTGCTTGTTTAGGCCACTTTTATGCCGAATTTCCCTCTACTTCCCTTCAAGACTTGGCCTAAAAAACTGTCTTTGTTAAAGTTAGAGTTTAAAATGCCCATTTGTAAGCGTTTTACTTCACTTTAAATGCATGATGAGGGAATTGTTTGGGGTCTTCTTCGAACTCATTTAAATTGCGTATACGTAATATTACGTGAGCGTCCGTCTTTCCGCCCGCTTGGCCTCTGGGTTTGTTTGTTTATTCAGCCAATTTCAGTAATGGAAATTTAGCCAGAAGTAAATAAATGGAATTGCATTTCTTTCATTGATCCAATTACAAGCAAATTAGCAAAGTATTAGAGGAGAGAGAGGGAAGAGAGCTTCATGTGTCACTCACACGCTGTTAATTAATAATACGCAGGGTTATACGAAATTCAAGTTAATTAAGCTTTAATTGTAATTGCAAAAAGGGAAAAAAGGTCCGAGCTACCGAAGGTAGAAATTCCCACAAGGCTTACAAAGTCACACATTTACACCCTCGTTTCTGTGGGTTCCTTTCCTCCAGTTCCAGTTCCCTGGGGCCGACAGAATTTCAATTACAAATATTCCATATTCATAGAGGCTGTGGCCTGGCCTCAGGTGATGGACTGCCATCGGTAAATAATGCACAAGAAGAAGCGATGTACAATGTACTGCGAATATATAGCATACATGGCGGGGAGAGTAGAAAAAGCTGCTACAAATTGAGCCACTAAAAGCTTGGGCCATTCAATACGGAGCCCAACAAAGCAAGGAAAGCATAAACTTGTGGGTTAAGCACATAACCACAGCCAGGAATCACGAGACGGGATAAGACAGTACACTGAGAAAGAACTAAGCATAAGTCTCCTAAGTTTGCAAATAGTTTTCTTGGAATGCAAGTCTTTTAAATTCAGAAATGTCTCCCAAACTTAATATAATTTAAGATATATATTATCCAAAACTAGATCGTGTTTATAATTAAATAAATAATTAAATAAATAAATTTACTGAGGAGTGATAGCTAGCTTTATCCCAGTGTAATCCGTGGCAGCCAGAGCCAACATAAAAACCAACTCAGTAATTGCATTACTCACTCAAAATAATGGCTCATTAGCCGGGGCCGATGTACGAGCCTAACAACCAGTCGGAATGGATGCTGTGCGGCTTTAATTAGTGACTGGAATATCCACCTAAGCCTCGTCAGACTTCAGTGGTGGTGGAGTCCGGATGGAGTCAGCGAAACCACCCCTAAAAGGATGCACACACTTCAAACATAGAACCGGGAGAATGTTCGTCTACTCAAACATAATATTTTCCCTGCATAAAAATTACTTATTCTCGCTGCCAAAGGGAAAATCCTTCTGCCAGCTGCCTTGAAAAGCCGCTCGGAAAAAATATGTTCCTTCACATTTTCACTCACAAAGGACTCTTCCTCCAGTACGTGAGTGTGTGTTTTCTTTTGAAAGTTGCTTGGCCATGTGCATGAGCCATTTCCAGGACACGACCTTCGTCTTGCTGGGCGTGGAACTAAATTTAATTTTTAATTTTAATACAATTAACACTCACAAAAGGAAGCGATAAAATAAGTTGCAGGAAAAAAAAGGCAAGGGCCACGCCCCAATGATTATCAGAAGGAAAAAGAACGGCGACCCCTACATCCCATTCTAATTAGGAGGCGACAACCGCTTGTTGAGAGGCCCATTTACGAAAAAACCGCATAAAAACCACATTATGCAGGCCCTTTTTATGGCTAAAATAAACTAGAAAGGCCACAACAAAAAATTTGAATTTTACAAGGACCTCGCAAGTACTCAATGGCTTTGTTAGTGGAGCAACGCGCGTAAATATATTTTGAAAATAAAACAAAAACAAGGGATATTTTTATAAGCGTTATCAGGGCTAGAGGTTAAAGCTGGAACTTTTTAAACGTTTCTTTTTCGTGTATATTTTACTAATATACATATGCTAATTTTGATTTAGATGGTATGAACATTGTAAAACCTAATTTAAGTATATTTAACCTCACATATAAATTATGTAGAAACCAGAAGAGCATCACCCCCTTAAGTAACCTAACCCACTTGTATTTGTCACTTAAATCCCTACTTGCCAGCCGTTTGACAAACTTAAGTGGATATTAGGCAAACCCTTACCCAGGGAAGGACACGAAAAATAAATTTATGTAGCTCATTTCTGAGGCAACTCGCTACACGCCCGTGGAGCGCAACGAAATTTGCATATAATAGAAGAATTTGCGCCTTCAAAGCGGGGAGTAACAGCAGCTGACACTCGAGAACTCCAGTCGGGGAACCTGGAACGATGTCCTGGGACCACAACTCGGGACCAGGACTCCACCCGTAGAGCCTTAGACATGGCCTGAATTAATAACGAACCTTTTTATGCGGTTCTCTCTGGCAGGGTGCCGCGTGGCCTAGACACTCGCCTTTGTTTGGGCTTTAAATTGTCTACAAAATTTATTCAAAGACTGGCAAAGTGGCCAACACCACAAATATTAGCTAAATAATTTAGGGTGCCACTTTCGCCCGGTGCTGTGTGTTTGCATTATCTTTGAATTATATTATTATATTGAATTAAAATCAGTGCGCAAACACGAAAATTCGAGTGGCTTTCCGCAGAATTACGCTGACAAACATTGAAATCTTTTTTATGGTGTCAATACAGAGATCTGCCACTGATTTCGTTAAATCGAATTGTGGGGCTGGGTTTTTGTAAATTAAACAAACGATTTATTTATACAGACCGCAGACCGGTCGCGTGGCCTCGTCAAGTGAGTTATGTAGTTTAAATTGAGCGTTTCAATAGCTTTTATATATGTATAAAAATATGAACGAGTGCTGATAAGTGATATCACAGAGCGGGCTAAGCGCCCACGAAATTGATAACGAGCTCGAGGGGAAAAATGTGCACTGCATTCAGTCTCCCTCCCGGCGCTTACAGTTTAACCTGCACTGTAAATAGTTGCGGGTGGGATTAGATTACAAGTGCTTGAAAAAGGGGGGAGATCGGGCTTTTGGCCACTTGTATCCGTTAGATACACATGCAGGCCACGCCAGACCAGCTCTGTGCAGAGTCATTAGATAAACATCAAAGCGAACATTGAAACCGACAAGTGGCTGGGGTTTAGGGGTGGGTTTATCTTTGGGGTTTAGGGAGCAAAACGGGTAGTTAAACTTTGGCGAAAAGGGGGCTTAACTTTGGACTTGACTAGGCGATAGGGGGGTCTATCTGACTAGTTGTATTGGGGCTTATATGCGGAATTGTTCAGCGATTGGCGCCCCTTGCCATACCAGAAGTCAAGAGCAGGGCCACAACACGCAAAGGCTAACTTGGCTAGAAGTTATATTACTATTGCCATGGCTACCAGGCCGGGTGATGTCCCAAAGATAAACAGAAATATGAATACACTGCGATGGGAGATAAGAGCCGTTTAATATTAGACCACTTCAGTTATTAGATAACTAAATAAGTGCCTAGCAATTAGGCAGAAAAAGAATTAAAGCTTTAACTCTGAAAATAAAAGTGTTCGGCTATTTATTCTTTAAGCAAAAATATATTTTATATTAACTGAATCGAAATCCTAAATATTCTTACTATTAAAATTTTGAAGAACTAAATTTCAAATCAACCAAAATCAAACATAATTATTCTGGCTTACTTTAAAAGTCAGCCCTAGCCCTTGTAATAGCTCACAATTATAATTAAGAATAGCTACAGATAAGAATAGCTCAGACTCAAACATCAGGCCAAAGTAAACTAAATTAAAGCCAAATCTTGTTTAAATCATTTTTATAAGTGTAAGTTTAATGTATGGTTTATGTTTTCAGCTATTTGTCAGTCGAATACTTATTACCAGCAAGTTATGCCGGCAATTTCGGAGGCATAACTTTAAGCCCTGCTGATGAAGCGCCAGCGACAGGCCCTAATGAAGTCTCTCTTCTCCCTCGTTCTTCCCTACTTTACGATAGCATTAATTACGCGTATAATCCGCGCCCCGTCCTCTCCGCTGAAAATATATCCTTGCATATATGTAGTATGCAAATATTTTTGCAACGGCTGTCGGAGAAATTTGCTTTTCGGTTTTCCCTGATAGCTAAGCACAAAGATTCCGTAGCGCAGATAAATGTGCGAGAACGTGCACAAGTTTGCAAGGCTCAGTCCTGCGGGGAAGGATAATGGCAAGAATGGCGGATGGTGGGTGTCGGGGCGAAGCCTCCCCTATAATATGCAGATTTTCTGCGGCCTGGCTGTTTGTGTACGGGTTAAGTCGAATGCTTGGAGGAGAGCCTAAGGTGAGGGCCGCAAAAACTTGCTGATCAAACAATAGTTGATAGTACTCGAGAAGTGGATTAGAAAAAGTCAAGGACAAACTGCTGATAAGCAGAGTGTTTTCCTCTGCTCTGAGTCAGAAGGAGCGGCACTTAAATCCTTGCCAACTTTGACTTTTGTGTGGAATTAGCGGCCAAAAACTTGCGAATGAGGTTAAATGAGGCTTGGGAAGATTGAAAAACTAGACTTGGTGGCAAAAGTGTGTATTTATGAGAAGCGCAGAGAGGGCGAAAAAGTTTCTGAGGTAACTTGATAAATAAGAGAAAGATCACTTAGAGAAATGAAGTCTCTATAAAATTATATTAAATCTACTCTGTTGTGGTAAATTATATTTTAGGAAAAGTTATAGCCACATATGGAAAATGTACCGTAAATTATTTTAACAAAATATTTGTAAATATAGAAAACTTAGTTTAAAATAATATAATTATTATTACAAGTTGGGATTTTTAACTTTAAAAAGATGAAACATTTTTAATAGTTAGTCAAACTTAAGCCCTCATAAAAGTTCTTACCTTAAACTATCAGATTAAACTTATTTTTAACTTTGAGTGTTGCAAATATTTTCTTTATTATTAAGCCCAAATATCCTTTTATCAAAAGATTACTGCGAAAACTTGCGAAAAATTTAAAACTTAAACCAAAACGAGAAAGAAAGCTAACTTCGGTAAACCGAAGTTGGTATACCCTTGCAGTCTGTAATTGGATCATTGAAAATCGAACCATTTTAGTAATGTTGAAAAAACATCGAATTTTGTAAATTTTACATTTTACATGTAGAATTTTACATTTTCATATAAATGGACCGATCGATTCTATGGCAGCTATATGATATAGTGGACCGATCTTAATGAAATTAAAACCGTAATTCTAGAACCTTAAAAAACTGCTATGTCTTAAAATTTATAGAAATTCGTTGAAAAACAGAGAAGTAAATTTTTTTTTTACATTAATTTCGCCATCATTCCTATGGCAGCTATAGGATATAGTAGTCCGATTTCGGTCGTTCCGACATATATACTGCGTGCTAAAGAAATAAGACTATGCTGAAAATTTCAGCTCGATAGCTCAAAAACTGAGAGACTAGTTCGCGTAGAAACCGACAGACGGACAGACGGACAGACGGACAGACAGACGGACATGGCTAGATCGACTCGGCTGGTGATGCTGATCAAGAATATATATACTTTATGGGGTCGGAGATGCCTCCTTCACTGCGTTGCAAACATCTGGTCAAAATTATAATACCCTCTGCAAGGGTATAAAAACTGAAAAGTTTAAAAGTGTGCTGGCGAAATGGAAGAATTTTCTGCAGCAAAGTGAATTTTAAGTATCACTTGCTAAGCTTGATTTAATGAAAAGCTTTAGCAGAAAGTATCATACATTCAGAGTGCAACGAATGACCATAAGCCGGGGCTTTAAGCCGCTGACCTTTGGCTGCATTATGTGCAATATAAATTTACCTCCACGGGTTTGCTTTGGATATGATGAATTCCATTTGCATAATTATTCCCACCGCGTGGCTTGTTTTGTTTGCCAGACTTTATGCCGGAGCTTTGTGTACATGCACACACACACTTGTCCCAGCTTGCACATGGAGATGTGCACAAATAAAGCCGGTTCCCAAAGCCTGAATCATGGCACTTGTATTTTTAATCAAATATCAATTGATCGCCCATCGAACCCTAGCAGCCCGAAAAATGATTGTTCGTCGAGAGAGAAAATTCTTGTTTGTTACAGGTGCGGTTAGGATAATAGGGAGTGGTGAGATTTTAAATTATTTATAATATCTATATCTTATATTTCCAATTTCACGGCAATTTGTATGGAATAAATAATATAAAATTACGATGTAATGTTCTGGTTTTTATATCAAGACCTTGAGATCACCACAAGTCTTTAGGCAACAAAATGGTCTACAATTGTCTACAAATTTGTAGTCTAATATTTTATTTATTTGAAATATTTTATATTTGGGCTAAGTTGTAATATTTAAAAATACTTTATTACAAGACCCTTCATTGCTAAATATTAGAATATATTTTTATGAAGTCAACTTATAACTTATAAATAGTGGGTTTTTTGTGTGTAGCTTTTTGGTTGTAAAATATCGTTCGGAAATTGATAAATCAAAATTGTACATATCCTATTTTCTGAACCATCGCTGTTTAGCATATGTGTGTGTGAAGTGCCACGCCCCAGCGCCCATTGAGCGAATCGGAAGCGGGAATATAGGAAAGCAAATGGAAACACAATGCAAAAACCAAAAATTCGAGGGCAAGCCAAAAATCCCATTGAAAAGGAAATGCCGGAAAGAGACAGCAGGAATCGGATTTTCGGGGAAAACTAGGGAAAGGGATTGTAACAGCACACGTTCTGTGTCTGTATGTGGCTATTGGTGCGTGTATGGGTATTGTGCGGCAGACCAAATGGCGCCAATAAAAGTTTTTCTGCCCTAGGAACAACGGAAAAGTGGAGTTTCCCCCCGAAAAATAGTAACGTTATTTTTGTTGTACTTGTCAGATAGATATTTTACCCTTGTCCCTGACTTTATTTACTTTTTTCCCCCAGAAGCTTTAAATCGCAGTGAAAAATTGGGAGTCATCGAATTGGCGCGTGTTGCAAATTGAGAGACAAAAGGCTTTATGATACGTTAAGATGCCAGATTTGGAAATGCGGGTCAAGAACTCGACTTACAGGGGGCAATAGCACAGTAAATATTAAGAAAAAAATAAGTTTTTCGAGACAAAGGTTTGAAAAATGATTAATTAATAAATATTTAACTAATAGTAATTCAATTTTACAAATTAATAAAAAAGTTTCGTGGAAAAACATAAAAAAATCAATTTTTTGTCTTCCGAAATTCCATTTCAGGGATACTATCGGGAACAAATAATATATCGATCAATTATTGAGTTAAATATATCGAAAATATCGTATGGAACTAATTCTTCATAAGCCCAATATTGTCAAGTATCGATATATCAGCCAACTATTGTCAAGAACATATTGTTTAGAATTACTTTTAATTTAAACATAACATTGCCAGGGTAAATTCTCATCCATAAATAAAAGAAAACAAAGACTTAGTAGCGACTTAACCCGTTACCTTTTAACACATGTGTATGTGCTTGACAGTCAATGTTGTTTTTGTTTCTCGTTATCTTGTTATTTTTTTGTTACCTTATTTGCTTTAATCAGTTAACAAAGAGAAACAACAGCAAAAAAGAGTCAAATGCAAATTGAGACACACACACACAGCTGCATAAGAACGAAAAGTCGAGCAAATAACCTGCTAAAATGTAAATAATCCCGGTACGAAATCTCTCCCATTTCTCCCGCTGCTATCAGCACTCACTGCGCTCCCACTCGCTCTTTGGGTAAATAAAAAAAGCTCAAAGGCCGCCCGCGCTCACGCCGACACTTGAGCCGAGCAAATAACGGCGTATTTAATCATTTCGTATGCAAATCGAGTTTGTCATAAAAGAAATAGCAGAATAGAATACACGCCGGTTGAATGGCTCTCCTTGTTACAGTTTTACCTGCCTAAAACGCCTTTTAGAGGTGATAATTTATAATTTATATTTCCAATAAACTCTAAAATAATTTTTCCATGGTGAGAAATTATCTTTTCGGAGAAAACTATTTGTTTATTTTATTTTAACATAAATATAAATATTAGTTTTAGCAACGTTTGACTGTAAATTTTATTTAGCTTTAATCTCTAAGTATTTCGCTGATTCACTTGGCTTATTTTGAAATTCCAGCCGATAGATAAGCGGCGATTATTATTAGTCAATGAAAATCAGTCACAGCATCGTTTTAATCAAAGTGATTCATCCAAAAACGAATTAAATCAATGACCTATGGTTTTCAGAGCCCTGAGATGCCATAACGAGTGCTAATTGTTCTCAAATTCACTCTCTCTCTCTCTTTACAGAAAAAATTACCACAATCACTCATACATCAACGTCGGTAGTTCTCCACCCCCCTTTTCGCGGGCGCCCCTCCCATTCATCTTGTCATGTGATGATAAACATTTCTGACAGCTGTTTTTGTTGTTATTTCTTTGCCTTTTTTTTCTGCGAAGTGAGAGGACGCGCAGGTGCCAAGTTCAATAGCAGCAACAAGAACAACACCGAGCAACTCACTCGCCGGGAGAGAGTTATACTCGAAGTTGGAGAGAGTTGGAGTTGCAGTTGGAGCTGAAATTGGAGCTGCTGTCGGAGAGAGCGATTTGCAGAGCAGAGAGATGGGCAGCTGGCAGACAAACAGGCAAAATAGCATGTGTGTGTACTTTTGTATGTAAGCCTGTGTATGTTTGTACTTTGTATTTTTGGACTGGTTCTTTGCATAAATTTTAATAATTTCCAAGCACCAAATGTGCCACACACCAAAACACACATAAGAAATTGGTCGGAACACGCACGTTGTATCTCTTCTATATGGCAATGGGAATGTAAATGGAAATGCTCTTCAAACACATTTGCACTGTGAAACAGCTGGGGTCAAGATAATAGAACTGCAAATTTAAGCTTACATGAAAGCAAAAATATCAAAGCAGACTTGATCTCCATATAAATAGCAATTACATACAAATTAAGAAAAGAAAGGATCTATATGAAAATATTAATAATTTCTTAAAGTACTGAAAAAAATTCAACAAAATCTTTAACAAAAATGGTGTTACTGTAGGCTTATAATTTTTGTTAATTTAAAAAGTTTGCAAATTTAAAATTACTTTGTATTACAAAACTGCAAAAACTGTTATAGAAGGTGTTAAATAACTCACATAACAATTCGCAGTGCTATTACATTAACCTCGTCTGTTCCCACGCGCTTATTCACATGTGAAAAACAAGTGCGTGTAGTTTTTTATAGATTCCCATGCAGTGGCGACGCCAGCTGCTCCCCCGGAGCGCGGCTTTTCCCGGCTAGTTTCTGCCCCTCGGTATTTATATAGTTCTCGGGGGTATCGATACTCTATTAAGGAGGCGGTAGTACTTACCAGGGCGAAGGTCGTGACGGGGGCCAGGCGCAGGGCGAGATTCCGATGGGCGGGCGATGGGCGCAGGAGCAGCCGGAAGGCGCTCACCATGGCGGCCTTGTTTCTGGACATTATTCTGCTGCTTAAACTGGACACAACACCGCGAAATACACTTTTTCTCTATATATTTTTCAGATCAGCCACACGTTGTGTGAATCACAAGAACACTGGTTATTTTTTTTTATAGGGAGGAAAGGTAAATAATGAGTAATAAACGGAACTCCCTCCGATTCTGAGGCCGAACTTGACTCCTCTCCTCTTTTGTTGTTGCTTAAACACTCACAGTAAAAATAAATAGAAAACAATACTCTGTACGAAGTCGGCTTTTCTCGAGATTTCACCGTGAATTTTGGAAAGTAGAACTTTTCAGCGCTGCCTTCTTCATTCTCTCGATTATCCGAGGCACCGCTAAAAGGCCCACAAATCGCCAGAATTAACTCTCAATTAATTTTGAACGTCCAAAACAAACAGTACAAGCTTCCTCTGCTACGCCAAACATTATGTTTGGTTTAAAACTTTAGTTTATTTATTTATTTTGAGTGCTAAAACAAAAGTAAGTTGTGAGCCGAGAAGAATAAATGCAACAAGGCGCAACAACAACAAGAACGGAGAGCAGTACGGGCGCCAAAAAAAGGAGTGAAAAATAGG
The DNA here is from genome assembly GCA_008042535.1 of Drosophila tani. Classification (NCBI taxonomy): domain Eukaryota; kingdom Metazoa; phylum Arthropoda; class Insecta; order Diptera; family Drosophilidae; genus Drosophila; species Drosophila tani. The sequence continues at coordinate 53,235 of VNJO01008899.1, read as the reverse complement.
AGCAGAAGCGAAAGGGGAGAGAGAATTACCGGTTTTACCCAGCGATTCTTCTTCTTTTATATATTTAGTTGGATATATTATTTCTTTTTATTTTTTCACTTGAGGAAAAACACCACGATTAGCACACGGAATATTATGTACTATATATACTATATAGAAAGATATAGCGGCTGCCTTAATTTTTGACAATAATAAATTAACCAGGCGGCTTTTTCTTTTCGCTCTCTCCGCACTCTCTTCTTCAATTCTCTCTCTTTACTATTTTAAGCCGGTTGGAGGAGGAACACGCGAGGTTTATTATTAATTTTTTATTTTGTATAATTTGCGAAGGGAAGAACCTGTTAGCACGTGCTATATCCAGTATATAGTATATATATTTAACCCGCTATCTGGTTTCCACAACGCGCCATCCATAAATACCGGTGTCAATTTTTGATCCGCCAATAATTAAATATCAATATTTCGAGTTTTGATATTTAATAAAAATTAAAAAACAACGACACACACCACCGACAAGAACGAACGTAAATACAAATTTCGGCAATTTTCCCAGTTTGAAGTTTTATTTTCGGGCAACAATAATCCGACGCGTGTACGCCTCGCTGGAAAATTTTGAAAGAAACTGTTGTTTTTTCTCAGCGACCGTTCGCCAGTGGGGATGTGGGAGTGAGCGCCTCTCTCGCTCAGCGGCAGTGTTGCCAACTCTTCGGGTCGGAAAAAAGCTTAAGCCTTTGAAAAAAGCTATAATAAGCTAAAATATTGTGATGTTAGCTAAAAAAAATCTAAAACAATGAAATAATAAAGTAGGGTTGTGAAAATATGTTAAGAATTTATCATTGATAAAAACAATATATAAAATTAATGTAGAACATTCACTTTTTATGAAAAGTAGCTAAAATTTCCACTTAACACTAGAACTAGTGGAAAAATAGCTAAATTGGCAACACTGCTCAGCGGTGAGCGAAAAGCTGCACTTAACAGAAGCCGCTCTCCTTTTAACATAGAGTTCTGTTAAAATGTGAGCCGTTAACAGTAAGCAGTGCAACATATACAACTTTTCGAAAAGCAGTGCAAAAATTCATTATTTTCGTTACTCCTACGCCAGGTGTCGCTCTAACAACTTGTTAGAAAATATTTGAAGTGGCGCCACAAAGTAAATCGGACAAATCAGAAAAATTATGACTTTGTGACATCGCCAGATGGCGCTTTTTATTATTAGACGTAAAATATGTAGTTACAATGTAAATACGTTATTTACACGAAAATAGTAGAAAAGTTCTTACTCGTATAAAACTAAAATTTATTTATAACGCAGCTAAAATTATATATAGTTTTAATAAAACCTAAATGTGATACTTGTTTTATTTGCAATAAAATATAGGAAATAACGAAAGCGGTTAAATTTACAAGAAATATAATTTCTACTATCTTGAATCACATTTACTTAAATGTTTTCTTATTTAAGAAAATAAAAAATACGTTATTTGAGTATCCAAAAACATTGAGATCATAGGGAATCCAGTATTAACTTCCATAACTTCCCCTTCACCAAAGGTTACATCAAGAAGAAAAACACAAAGTCATCTTTATACACTTGCAATAATTTTTCGCTTTTATTATTGTCGCATTACCAATCTAAACTTGAACTAGTCCTCCGTACGGTTACGCATATATCCAACTATACAATAGAGCTTTGCTTAGATGCTGCGCTTAAGGATACAACTAGAGCTTTACACACACACTGTTCTAACTCTAACTCGTGAAGGGCTGCTGGACTTAGGCTAAAACACATCTATAATACACTTAGGGGATAGAGAGCAGCCTTGCGCTTAACATGTAGTACTAGTCGCTAGTCAGATATATTAACATGTAGCTAGAACTATTTGCTGTTTCCGATTTATACGTTTGTGTGGATGATGCACTCGTTAACTTAGCTGCTGGCTAGAAGATCTCACAGTTTTGGCATGGACTTGGGGGGCTTAAAGTAGGCTGAGCGGAGAGAGCTGCTGATTTCGGTGTCTGAGGTAATAACAAAAGTGCTCCGAAGTCCGGACTATGCGTGTAGACCTCTAATTAGGCGCTTAACTCGCCATTAGCAACTGATGAACTTTAAACAACTAACAAAGCGCATTTATGCATTTATTCATGATGCCTCATGATATTATTTATGATAATTTATAATGCGCAAACAGCAGACATTATATTCCAGACACACGCACACACGCCTATTTACACAACGTTCGCAACACACACACTCTTAACTGTACAACTTTAGCAGTGACAACTGCACTGACATTAATTAGCTGCAATAGCAACAAAACAGAAGATTTATGCATCATGTTTAAAGCGACTAATTATGTTATTTTTTACCCTCCTTAAACTATTCTTTTTTCTACAGCTGCTCTGTACTCGCTCGTCCTTGTTCTGGTTATCATTTTCGTTCTAATTATGTGCAATTGGAATTAATGGGGTTTACATATTGGTAAGAAATATTAAGGATTTGTTGTTAATTAAAGATTATTAACTGTTAAGATTAAAAGTAACTCGATAAAATTATACAACATAGAAAATTTCATGGAAATATTTGTTTTAAAAAGACTGTTGGTTTATTTCCTTTTTCCTGTAATTACTTTTTAATTTTTAATTATTGAAACGAACAATTTAATGAGACATTTCCTTTCTCTAATGTTTATAGCTTAATTTTGAACAAATCTGTACAACTATTTGCTTTTTATTCATGCTAAAACATGTAAAATAGATTTTATTAAACATTTGAATCTTAAAAAAAATTTAAACCATTTTGGCACAATGTAAATTATTATAATATTAATTATTAATTAATAAAAGAAAAACCTTTATCAAACATCTAAAAATATTTTCGGTTTGTACAAATTTAAAATGTAATAATTACTTTGTTTTTGTATAATATTAACATTTATCTTTTAAGTTTTTGATTTTAAAATATTTATTTTAAGATAGATCAGGGTTTTTAATTTAAATAAAATATTTACATCGTTGTTGCCAAGGATATTATAAAGTTTCCATATAAAATATTAAAAGTTCTCGCAAAAAAAAAATATTTTTAAAATTTAAATAACATATTTACATCGATTTAAACTCACACAAAGGTTTCCATTATTATTAAAATACTCCATATACTGCTTTAAAAACTTCCCTACTTCCCTAAAACACCCTAAACCTTATCAATTCCAATTGCACAAATTTTGATCGAAATTGACCTGGGAACAGGGACGAGTTTAGTTTTTCCTTGCGTTATTTTCGCCTCCCTTTCGTCCTGCTGTCAGTTGTGACGCCTTCGTCGCCGCTGCTGAGCCTTTTCAGCGCTCTCGGCCGCCAGATGCAGCCAATGCAACTGTTTCCTGAGTTTTGCCCGCAATTTGCGATACTTAATGCCGCCGTTGCCGCCTCCTGCGCCAGGACCACCTCCTCCTGGCCCTCCTCCGATGAGTTGCTATCACGTGCCCGTGGACAGGTCGTCTTTGAGCCACTGCGGTATCGGCCGCGAACCGAGCTTTTTGAGCAGCTTCACCAGCGCCGTATTGTGATTCAGATAGTAGCTGCAAGCGAGAGAAAAAAAGAAAGAAACGTTCCATCAGAAAATGCACGCTGAGCCGAGATGAAGTGCTGCTGCTGGGGCGCGCAATTAGAATTTCAAATGCCGCGGATTCTGCCGCAGACAGAACAAATATGCAGATCGACGACGGGGACTTATCGCGCGGCAGCCCCTTTTTGTTAGCCAAGTTTTTGAATATTTTATTTCAACTTCAACTTCCCATTCGTATAAGTATTCTCTGCTCTCTCCCTCTCGTGATTGTTTTTACGACTGAGGGCACTGAGGGCGCCCTGGGAATTATTATTATCTGGCTGTGGAGATTTGCAAAAGCTGAAAGCTATCATTGTGGGGATTAAGCTGATTTTGAGATGATCTTGTATTGTAATCTTAGACTTTTACTGAAAGCCATTCAAGAATTTCAGGGAGATTATACTGTTCTTTACTATATTGTTCTCATGACTAGATTTTCTATTTCCCCATCTCTTTGCCTTTGTTTTCGTTTGAGTTGAGCTATTCTTGTTATGCTCTTTCAATAACAGTTTATAAAGAGTGATGGGGCTAAGCGCTCGCACATTAAGAATCAGAAGATGAGTAAAAATATGAAATGCTCAGCTTAAACGAATAAAATCGTTACATCCAATTAAAATTAAATACATTACTTCTGAAACTGAAAAGTGTTTAACTAGCTTTCATTTTTTCAAACTTAATACTTTAAACTCTGTAAAATCTAAATGTAAGCACTTGAAAATGTATTTTCTCTATCTTTTGAATCTTAAAATATTGATATTACTTCTCTTTCTAAATAAAGGAAAAATACGCAAATTAATATTGAAATTTCAGTATTCTTGACCTGAAAATATTATACTTAAAAAATGCGTTCCTAGTTCCCCTAACTCCATAAGACATCCATTAATAAAACCCCACAAATAACAGCTTTAATACCTCAGAGACCTGTCAGAAACTCCCCGTATAATATTTCTTACCAACTCCCAGTCTTAAAACGCATAATAAAACTTCCCACTTGGCAGGATTCACCCTTCCTGAAGCTTACTATTTTTTATGGTACCCACATCTTCCTCTCTCTGACATATTTGCACGTTTCCCCACCGTCATCATCAAGTGGAATCTCGGCAGGAAACAAATTTCCCCTGCTTATGGCCACTTTTATTTGGCCAAACTCCCCTGATATATTTCCCATTTACTCCAGTTGAATGCCTCACAAAGTAGTCCATCTGTCCATCTTCGTTTCCCCAGCCCAACCCCGACATCCTCTACAGCCATTTCCCTTTTCGTGTGGTTGTTGGCCTAGAAAGTGCTACGCCAGCAAATCGTTTCCCTTGTCAACTGACAACAGCTGGCATACCGACGAAATCGCAGTACAGCGAAGTGCACTTTTAGCGGCCGCAAAGTGGCACATTCCCATTCTCGGCCAGAAAAACAAAAAAATAGGAAAAAAGACAAGGAGCAGAGGAGGAGTACCTGTCCCCACACCTGCACTGGCGCCACATATGTTCATTAATCCTTCACTCAAAGCAGCGGCAGCCTCCGCCTCTGCTCCTTTGGCCTGTCCTTCCCCAAATCACTCACATCCACGGCCCCACAAGTGATGGCTCGAACTTTTCACAATTTCCCACCTTTGTTGGGGTTTCATGAATTTCGCTATTTTTTTAATACCCTTTGAGGGGCTACTATGGGCCTGAAGTTGGTAGAGGCAGTAGTGGTGTAGAGATTCGGAAAACTATAAATTCTTGGTCGGCTTCCTGAGGTTAGGCAATGGGAATAGGTGCCTCTATTTGTGGGTCGGTCACTCCTCTGTTTCAATGGGATTTATTTGCCTAATTTAGATGTTATCCAGGCTTTTTAGATACCCAAAAAGATAAAGTTTCTAACGATTCTATTATATTATCCTTAAAAATTAATTTTGTCTGGCTATTTAATATTTAAAGAGATATTTCTAGGAAATGGGAAATAAAAACACTAAGCCCTAGATTCTCACATATTTTCCTTTTAAGGTAATATTTTAAAATGAAAATTCTGACATTATTAACATTCTAAAAGATTATTCTATTAAAATTCATTTATAAAGATTATAATTATCTATCATGAGTTCCATATTCTACCTAAAATGTTTACAAATATTTTACAAGAGCATCAAAAACTTCACCTATTCCCTGCTAGTTTTCCTCTCTCAATTTTCTTTTCCCCCGCAGCTTTTCCACGAATTTTTTTTTTCCCCAATTTTACTCACCGCTGCAACAGCTTGGCACTGCGCTCATCCATTGTCGGATACTGGCGACCCTTGGACTTGCCAAGGCATTTATTGCGCTTCTCGCTGACGGCCTGGCAGTAGAAGCCCTTCTTCACGTCGTAGCGCAGGTGATTTGAATAATCGAGCAGCGGCTGGATTTTCAGGAAGCGCTGCAGCTCGTTCATCACATCGATGGGATTCAGGCGCAACTGCTCGCCGTCGATGATGTGCAGCTGCTGGGCGGGATAGTAGGCCAGCCAGTGCTCCAGGTGCTGGGCGTACTTGCCGGGATTTAGGCAACGATTGCGTAGATCCTTCAGCGACCTGGGGGCGGAGTCGCTAGCCGTTATGACCTGTTCGAAGTTGAGGTGAGGGAAAAACAAGAGAGGAAGTGGCGTTGAATCAGTGTTATTTCTATGGCAAATGCCCCAGGGGGACTTGAAGAAATTGGGGTTGCCACTTAAAATTTAGATTTTGAAAATATATCAAGTAAAATCATTAAAAAAGAGGAACTTCTACGAAGAGAGAAGAATTTAAACAATTTTTGAAAGCTCTTCTATCAGTATTTCCTTTAAATTCAATTTACTCTAGAACTTCTTGAGGGATTTCCTATTTTCCCAGTGTACAAGCACTAAAAGGAGCTGGGGCGCCAACGAGTTTTGAGTGCCTTGGCCTGGACCCAGGACACATGTCGCAGCAAACTGCCGGAGTAATCTGAGGCATTCGTACATGTGTTAGTTGTGGGGACAAGCAGCGACCGGGACCGGGCCCGTGTCCGGGTGCAAATAGAAATTTTTCGGCATGGAATTCAAATGAAATGTGCCAAAGGATCAAAAAAGGAAGCGATTTCGCCTACTTGCCACAATGCAGACTGAGGATGTCCCACAAGTTGCTCGAATTAAAACAGGATTTTCCTTCATTTCATTTCACTTCTTCTGCCTTTGTTTTGTTTTTCTCGATTCGCTTTTGAGGTGAACCCAAATGAATTTTCCTGTTTGCTTAAATGTTTCTATTCATTTGCCCCCTAGAGGGGATAAGAGAAAAGAAATAGCAATTTGGGGAATTTCTATTCGCTCGAGCTGATACAAAATGGATATCAATCACGAGAGGGGGAGACATCTCCAGTTGTTTCATAGTTAGCAATGGGGCGGAGTTAATTATAGTGCTTTTGTAGAGTCTATTTCGAGTTTTGAGAATTTTAACAAAGCCAGGACATTGTTTGCTTGCTTATTAAGGAATTTGATCTAGAGAAGGAATTAAAGTGGTTATCTGGGAAATGGTTTTGTATATAATTCGGTTTTACTATTAAATAAGTTTTAAAGAGATAATTTATATATATTGTTGCCAAATTTTAAACTTCTTATTAAAGTGATATTAAATCTCCGACACCAAAAATCACTAGGGATTAAAATTCTATTTAAGAGATGTCTAAAAAATTGATTGAATTATCAAATTTGGTGCAAAGTCGTGCGATTTTTTGATGACACATTTTTAGCATAATCTTAGACATATTTTTAAGTGCTAGTGATTTATGTAGCACCCCTGTGTAATAATTGTAGTGTTTATTTATAGAAAATTTGTTATTTTAGGTATTTCTGATAATATCTAAATTAATTTATGGTTTAAAAATACTGAATAAAACTTCCTTGACTAAAAATATTCTTAGGGGTGCCACAGAAATGGCCCAACATTTTTAATTAATTTAAAAGGTGTCTAAAAGTATGCAATAAAATATGTAGAAACCCCATTTCAATGAAAGTTCAAAATTTTAACATTTTGTAACATACTTTTGGACTTCTTTTTCAGTGATTCCAAATCTACAGAGAATTCTCTGGCATCCCTGTATACATATACTATATACCCGCATTTATATTAACTCCTTACCTGATAAAAACTATAGTTATTGGCTATCACATCGCCATGAGCCCTCTGATGCTGATACCAGGAGTAGGCCCTCTTCGCCGGCGATATCAGGATCGTGACGATCTTGGCATGCGGCAACAGGGCATGAGTCCTCTTGGGCACCGCCTCACCATCGAAGTAGGTGGCACTCTTCTCGAACATAAACCTCGGCGAACCCAGCTGCGTGGGCATCGGGGAACTCGTGTTGGGCTGCGCCTCCGATGGGAAGAAGTCCATGTACCAGTCCAAGCCCCGGTAGTAGTTATTCCCATTGAAGAATTGCACCTCCTCGAAGGTATCCCGGCTGTCGATATTGCTCGCCACGCTGCCGTGCATTGAGAGGAATGTGTAGAGGGCGGTGGTGCCGGTCTTTTGTGGGCCAATCACCAGGAACTTGGGCAGCGAGTCGCAGTTTTTGGTCTTCGACCAGATCTTCTTGTGCCGCACATCGTCGCAGGGATTGCCCCAGACGGGGTCCACCTCCTCGGGGTGCAGGCGGAAGTACATCTCGGCCAGCTGAATGGGCGGTGCCGAGGCCAACTTGAGGTTGGTCCAGCACTGCAGGAACTTGATCACCGACTGGAATGTGTACAGGGCCAACCGATCCGATCCGTAGTTGGACATGTGCGTCATGAAGATGTTGATGGGATTGTAGACGATCGTCTGGAAGAGTTCACCGCCCTGGATGCTCTCGTCCAGCTTGTCCCTGCCCCCCGGATACCGGTCTATGTACATGGTGTGGGTGAACAGGCCACACGTCTGCCTCGGCAGCACCATTATGTCCCGATGGATAAAGCCGCGACGCAGGCGAGCTGGTCTCAGGTGCGGATACTCCTCCGTGGAGGTCGTCTTCACGTTCCACACCTTCTTCCAGGCCAGGTAGAGCAGCTCGTGGGCGGGATACACGCCCGAGTGATGCGGCGATATGGAGTAGCCCGAATCCGTGGGTATATTATGATCCAGGGCAAAGGCGTAGTTCAGCTGCATTTCGGCCATCAAAAGCGTCAGGTTGTCGTAGAGATGCGGCTGCTGGTGCTTCCACATGTGCGAGAACCAGTTAAACTCCTGGACATTCTGCAGCAGAAAATCATCGCCCAGATTCTCCTCCCTCGTCCCGTGATGATAGTACTTCCCCGAGAAGCCCAGATTGAATCGGAACCCGGGCACCATGGCCGCTATATTCTTTTGGGTGGCTATCAGCGCCCTCACATCGTCAGGTCGCAGCCGAGTTCCCTTCTCCCCCACGAATATGTCATCGATGTCCACGAGTATCATCCGCTCCAAATTCAGGCTCAGTTGCCCATGACTCAGGTAACTGAGGGCATCGAGGAAGACCAACCGATGCAGCCAGAACCTCAGACTGCTGCCGAAGAGCACTCGTTGAATGCCATCCAACTGACCGCGATCCTGCAGGACTGTGGTCAAGGGCAGCTGCACCTGGCCCACACTGTCCGCTGGATACTCCTGGGTATTCCGCTGAGCCCACTCCACCGGCTCGTAGGTACTGTGATTGTGCTGGAACACTGCCCAGTCATCGCCGGGCAGGGCACCCCAGGCGGTTTCGCCAGCTCTCGTTAGCCGGAGTACGGAGGAACCAGGATTCAGGCTGGCGTCCCTCAGCCTCAGATTGGTGTTGACGAAGAGCGGGAAATCCCGAAGTTGGGCTCCCACCAAGGTCTCCTCGCTCGGACTGACGAAGCCCACAATTCCCACGGCATACTCGCGACAGTATTTGTCCAGGAGTTCCCGATTCCACTTGTCCATGTTGAGGTACTTGTCCAGGTTCTCGAACACAATCACTCCGTACCGACCCTTGTCGAGATTGGTGAGCACGGGCAGGCTTTTGCCAGCTACCTCGATTTTGTATCTGAAAATAAAAGATAAAAATGGGTTAAGATTTAGGAAATGTATCTGGAGTTTTATATTATATTTAAGGATAGTTCTAAGCTACTTAAATGCAAGAGTTGTAAGACATCCCTCTGTCTCTCTATCCCTGAGCTTCTGTCATTATTTCTATTTGTTTGTTTCCTTCATTTATCAATGCCTTCACTCTATTTGTTCTTATGCTTACTATGATCCTTGTCCCCATTAGATTATTGCATCACTTACACTGTGGAAACACCGACGCGCCATAGCTGTCAAAGCGGAAACAAACATGGCGAACGAAAGAGAGCGAGTGCTTGTCAAATGTGACATTCATTGAGAATGTTCTGTGTGTGTGCGGAGGATATCCCAGCAGGATCCCAGGATCCCAGCAGAGCTGCATTTGACATCCGGCTGTCAAAAGCTGTTTGCCATAGAGAATGGGATGACAAAAATAAAGGCGATGCCTGCCTCCTCCGTTGCCTCTTTCAATTCGAATTCCGAGCCGAACGTGAGTTGCAACCGAGATAAAGCTTAGATTGCTTGTGTCAAGGCATAAATCCAGGAGCATTTTGCATTTATTTCCAACCAGAGAGAGAGAGAGGGAGGAGGGAATCAGGCATTTATTAATATATTTACATTGGCAGTTACCTTTGCCACACCACGAACAACCATCATTATTCGTAATTCATTTCAATTTACATAACCAGCAGCACTTACAAACAGAACAGAACAGAGACCAATGCAATAATTACATTGAGCATGGCTGCATAAATATTCAACGTTCTTATGAATAAAATCAATTTCAATATTATTATTTTCGCTGGGTAAACCTGCTAAACGCCACGCTATATATATTATATCCCGCCTCCCTTGGCCCTCGGCTGTGCGTAAATATTTTGCATAAATATTAAAATATTTTCACTGATATGGAATTTCCAATTGATTGAATTTCATGTCTGTCTCTGTGCATTTCTCTCTCCCTCTCTCTGTTTTCTGGCTGGAATGCATATGCATACGAGGACCAAATGTCGGTTTTGGTTTCGGGTATATCCTGCTGCGTACACTGCGACCAGCATCCTGGTTCCTGCCTGCCATCCACACATCCTGTTCGCCCGGCATTTAGTGGATTTTAAAGCTAAACAAACCAAACCTGCTGGCCAAAAACCGAAAGCCTGAAACCTGAAAACCGAAAACCAAAAATCCAAAAACCAAACCCAAACCCCAGCTACAGCTCCAGCGATCCCTTTTCCCAAAAATATTGTTCGTTGTCCACTTTATTCAATATGCCAAGCGGTGTTTTCACCATTTAAGGGGGGGTCCACGTAAAAACCGAAACGGGACGTAAAAAACCCAGTGGCTGCTCCATTGCCCCGGCCCATTTTTTGAAACATTTCTGTTCTGTTTTGTTGTTTGGCAGCCGCCACATTCTCCGAAGCATATTAAAAATATTTGCAACTGCCCCCGCCGCTCGGCTGCATATAAAAGTCATAAAGCAAAACAGTTTATATATGTCTGAATGTGGTGCTCCAGCGGGCCGAAACAGCTACATGAATGGTCAGAACAGTTTGGGTTAAAGGAATAGGACCTAAAGGATGTCCAGAAAAAGCTTGAATATTTAATATATTTTTTCATGTTAATTAAATGTATTTTGTAAATGTAAAAGATGGCCTATATTTTGGTGGAAGATCAATCAAGGCAGGCAAAATAGGAATAAATTCAAAACTGCAGACTAAGGTTAAAAAGTCGACTTTAAAATACATTAAAATGTTTAGTTTGTTTATTAATTATTTCTGTCGCCATTCCTGTTATAACTTTTTGTCAGCTTCGTTTTAAAATGTATTGTTAATTTTTTAATGGCCAATCCAAAGCTAACAGCATTAAAATTAATTTTTAAAATCGTTAATCCCTTGAAAATGATTTTTTCTACAATTTCTATAATAAGAAAATAATTGCATAGTTTTAAGCAGTTTTTTCTATGATTTATCTCGTAGAAATGTTTTTAAAAGTATGCTACAAAATAATGAAACAATGATTTCTCTACTACAAAAAATACATACTTTTACACACCTCTTTCTATCTTATAAATCTTTAAGAAAGACAAACTGCACTCCCAGGACAAAACTAACTATTATTTTAACCCCAACTGTGCATGGATATTTTGTGTGTGTGCGATGGAACGATGGTTTGCCTGTGGGTGCGGCATATTATTGATAGTTTTGTGCGATGGGCCTGACAAAAAACGAAATGACTTTTGGCCTTCCGCCGCAACGCCTCTTCCCCGTGCTTGCCCCGCTGAGTTATGGGAGTTGACTGGCAGGCAGTGGCAGGCGTAAAGGCTGGCAGGCTGCAGGTGGGGTTAAAATAAAAGCAGGTGGGGCCACACGGAGTGGGTGGCCGTTGGGGCAGTGGGGTGGTTAAAACGCTGACACACTGCATGCATTGCATATTTTATGGCGCGTCAACACGAGACCATGTGTCACCCGGCATGGGGTCTCCATTTTGGAGTGAAGGGCAGGATTCTGCAGCAAGCCCATCAAAGTGGTCATTTATGTTACCGCCACCCGCCCGGATATTGAAAAATCGCACGCCCAGCGACAGCTCGTGGACAAAATACATAAAAAGCAAGGAAAGAGCAAGCGTTTCAAGAAGGTAAATTAAGTTGGGAAACTGGGCAAGAGTCGCAAGAGTGATGACCTGGCTGAGCTGTCAAGGGAACATAATAAAGGTTGTGGGTTATAGAAATTATTAAAGTTGCTTAAGATTGATTGATTTTGTTAGGAAATATAAATAAAAATGTTCAGGTGAAAGTAACAGAGATTTTAAAGAAATGTATATAAAACTACAACTTTTACAGATTTTATTTCCCGTTTATAAAATTATTTATGCAAATAATAAAAATATATTCCATAGCAAATTCCTTGTAATATTCGCTTCATAATTAATTTTTCTGCATTTAATGTTGACCACTTGACCAAATTACAGTTTATTCACCTTGTGGTTATAAAAAGCTTCACCTTTTGTGGACATTTGCCATATAATTACTTTTGATTAATGTCCCAACTGATTATTTTTAATGGCACCTGCAATATTATTTTAATATATACATAATTCCCCTTAAACCTGATAACAAACCCATCGCAAGGCCCAAAACGACCCACATCATCGTCATCAAATGACACACGACACAACACAACACACGGGTAGCCACACACAGAGGCACGAAAAGAATTCCAGCGCTGCATACTTTCCAGGTGTGTTCCAGGAAGGGACAGGTGAGAACCGAGGAGATTTAATGCCAACTTCTGCTAGGTTATCCGAGTGCTGTAAGAGCATTAATTAAAGCGTTTTATCCGCACAAAATGTTTGTTTAATTAACTATATAATGACACTTTCTCACTCACTCCCACTCGCAGTGTTGATATTTGAAATTTAATTGCCAGACAGGGAAAGAAAGAGGGCGAAGCGAGTTCATTTACAGGCCCGCAGCGGATTTGTTTTAAAAACCCATTACCGGGGTATTACTTGCAAGTAAATAAATGTTGTTTTTTTTCACACACACATATATGTGTATTTGTGTATTTGTTAGAGGGCTTGCTGCGCTCATTTGTTTGCAGTTGTATGGGGTGTTAAATTATCCTCGGGATAAACGTAAAAGTGCAAAATGCCGGCGTGCTCGAGAGCGTGGTGTGCCCTTTGTGAAGGTAAACTAGCTTTGCTAAAGAGTTTGTAACAAAAATCTTAAGGAATCTGAAGATAGCTTATATATTTGCATTATTAAGAAAGGAATAAAGATGAACCTATCCTTTTCTCAGTCAAATTTATCTTTTATGACTTAAAAATGTTAGAAATTCATCTCCAAAAAGCCTGTATTTATATTCAAAATTACATTCTGTGCATACTTTGCATGTGCCGACAGACGCTGGCCAGAGAAATTCGAGACATTGAGCATTACTGCTCTAAACCAACTCCTATATTTATTTTTATTGCCATTCTATAGAATCAAGTGTTCCAAAAGCGTATTCCCGGCTTCGGTCTCCAAAAGGATCCTTTTTACTCGTGTTTTTCGTGCTTTGCCCTTCATCGTGTTCTTCTTCTTGTCGCCTGTTTCCGGTTTGTAGGTGCATTCTTTGTGTGTGTTTGTTTGTTTATTTGTTTGTCTGTCTGTCTGTCTGTCGGTATGTCTGCGTGTGTTTGAGAGTGTTTGCCGCCGCCGCCCGCGCTTGTCGCTTATGCAACGCATTAAATGAGCTTAGTTTTAGTTGACTTCCCACTGCCACTTTGGCTTACAGGGTCTTGTGCGGACTCCGCATGGAGCACGGAACATTCTCTTCCATTCCATTGCATAAAAGCCCCCTCTGGCGAAGGAAGGCCCCCCTTACTTCCGGTACACTACTACAGCCTTGTAATTTCATTAGAGCCAAGGCGCCTAGCACTCGACTCGACTCGACCTTGTTGATATTTGCGCCAGGAAATTAAGCTGTAGGGCGGCATATCGCAAATAGAGATTCCTGCACCGAGTACTGGCTGCTGGCTGCTGGGGACAACATCCTTGTAATGCTAAGAATACATTCTCGCAATCGTGATGGAAACTTTGAGGAGGGAAGCAAAAAGTTCGGACACATGAAATATTTTGCACACAATTTGCCAGTGATAAGCTTAATTTTTTTTTTATATTTTTCGTGTGTATACTTTTATTAACTTTTATCTGGAAACATGTCGGAGAAAGTTTTTTTAACTAGAGGGTCTTGAATTTATTAACTTATAATGAGGTCTTAACACCTGAAATGTTTAAAATTTTAGGTCAAATTTTATGTTAATTTATAATAATTATTGGCAAGAAAATAATACCAAATTAGAATAAAATTTTTTTCTCAGTAAACCAAACACTGCACATCAAGTTCGACACCTGCTTTAATGGAACAAATCCCAGGTATTTCATTTGACCCAACCCAATCCTATTCGAAGCCTGTTTTTGCGGTCAGCCAGGTGATTTGATCCCTGCCATAACAGGCCCCAACAACCCCAAAAAGTAGGCAATGACCAAAGTGGCGCCGCGAGGCAAAGTTTCAGCTTATTAGCTGTGAGTAATGATGCAATTAGCAGGGAAGGTACACCTGGCCATGGACTGCCTGGCTGATTACTTGATTAGATGTGCGCCGAGCTCTACACACAGACACGTGTGTGCCAATTAGTTGGCCCGGTGAGCGAGTGAGTGGGAGGCGATTGATTCCTATCAGTCGGATACAGAAATTGGCCAATCCTTAACCTGCTGAACACGTGTAGCCGAGGTGCCTGCTATTTTTAGTTGATTTATAGCCAAAAATAGCACAGTTCTGTCAAGATTAATCCTGTTTTATTCTTTTACGAACTCGGTGATAAAATTGATTAATTTAATTAACTAAAAACAAGGTATTTTTTTGGTATTTTTTTCTTGGATATCTAAGAGGTTCGTTGTGAATGGCAATTAGATTCTGGCATTCGTGTTGAATGCATTGTAAATAATGTACATTCACCAGAATGTGAAAAAATGTGCCACTGGAATTAGGTAGTCTCTTGTAAAAATTAGTACATTTAGCTTATAACCCTTAAATTGTTATTTAACATTTTTTTAATTACGTTTCACATTAAAATTTATATAGTTAAGAAATTTTCCTAGTTTACTTTTCTAAAATTAATAAAATTAATTTTCTAAATCAATAATATCAGACCCTCACCAAGTATTTCAGCTCAATTACCCTATCTAAGATCTTAAAATTGATTGCAAGCCATTATAGGGTTAAACCGCACCTCCTAACCGCCCTCTTTCACTCGTATTTCCAATTTAATCCAATGCTTATTAAGACATTTTCCCCCACGGCCTATAATTTTCAAGCGTAATTAACCCCACACGCCCCAGGGCCCGGTGAGTCCCATTGAAGTGGGTAATGCCTTGGCCCCTCGACAAAAGCACTTTGGCCGTCGCCAAAGCAACTTCGCTGAGTAATCTATATATCATAAATAAAAACCCTCAAGGAGGTAACTGTGTGTGCTCGAGAGAGAAGCGGAAGTTACTTCACTCGGCTCGGGACACTAAACAATGTGAAAATTATACAACAAATGGCCATTATATGGCATCGGCTGGGAGGAGCGAGCTCGCTGGGCGGCATCGTTAGGAGCAGAGAGTACAGCCCCGCCCCTTGGGCCACAGCTAACCCCGCAATCCATTCTTTTCATCCTTTCGGCGAGGGCAATAAATGAGTTTAAACTAGAAAATTTATTATACGCGGCGAAACTACTTAAGTCACACACACACAAACACACTCAAAAGTGAAAAGAATGAGGAAAATGTACAGGGGGAGAAATCTTTGTAGCCAAAGTTAAAAAAATAGTACAAATATTTCACATTATATTATTTTACAGGAATAGATTTGTTCAAACTTATAGAAACACACCAATATCTTGGCTTGGATATACAGATATTTCTGACATTGTCACCAGGCAGAGAATTTGCAGTTGGGAATTCTAGTGCAAGGGCCTCTTGAGAGCTTTGGTCTTGTTAAAAATATTTAATAATTAATCTGATAAGACATACTCCGATATAAACCTATAACTTATTAGTTTTCTAATTTACAAAATATATATATATTTATATTATTTACACTCACAATTTATTATAATTTTCCCTCTAAAAATTCCTAAATAAAATTTAATGTAATATTTAAGCTCAGTGTATGGCAAGAGACACGCAAAGCCAACGTCCTTAAAGTCGCGACTTGTGAGTTCCCCCACGCCCCATCCTAACCCGCCAGGAACGCCTGTTTAGGCCAATATAATCACGCAAGCCAGACGACAGTTGCGGGGGACTCGTGGTGGGGGTTGCCTCCTGCTGCTTGAGTAATTCAATAAAATAACCAATTTGTTGAAAAAAATAAAAGAAAAGAAAAGAAACGAAGAGATGGGGCGAAGAAATAGTATAACAACAAGCGACAACAACAAGCCCTAGCAAAAAGCCAACTTGTCACACAAAACATGAGCGTGGGAAAGGGGGCTCTGCCCTGTCAGGGTTGCCAGCATTGTGGTGGCTGGGTTACAGGGGGTTAAAGGTTGCGGGAACAATCTCTGTGAACAGCAGCCAACACAACTCGAACTGCCGCGTCACGTGCCAAGCGCTAGAGCAAAAATATTTTTCTTTTCTTTTATTTTTTATTTTTGCCTGCACAAACACAGGGCCTGGCACACATGGGAAAATAATATAAAGACCCTGGCACATATGTATGAATCCATATATATATGTATATGTGGACTATATTGTATGGCCATTGTCGTGGGGCTAAACAGTGGAAAACATTTCTATGAAATCTTAATGGAACGATTCTTCGAAATTGAATTCGGATTTGTGGAATTCTTAATTGCAAATGAAATGGAATTTTCATTTTTTAAAAGGCAAGTCTTTCCCATAACGACAACCCCTAGAAACGTACAAGTTTATAAATTAAATTCAGTTTGTGGGTTTGTGGGAATATAATACAAAATGAATTTTGTTGTTGAATTTTTAATTAAGAAAGGAAATGGAATTTTTGGGCTTGTCAAGTTATTTATTGTAAAGGAAATGGAAGTTGAGATGAATAACTGAGAGCAGAAAGGATGGACTATCTGCTGATCTGATGCGAGCATCTTATTTATGATTTTTAATTAAATAGTAAAAGGGTTTTCAAGGAATTTTAGGGCAGGAAACAAAATTGTTTAAGGAAGTTTCTTGTTTACAACTAAAAAACAAAGTGTTCTTCATATAATAATAAAATACGTTTCAAGCCCCACTCAGTAATAAAATATACATTCAATAAATCATTTAATATTTTATGAACAATATAAAAACCCTAATAGCCTGCCTGAATATTTATTTTAAAAAACCTTCCGTATCTCTCTTGGCAAATAATATAATTTCACAGCCCATTGACTCCCACTGTGGCACTGGCTGTGTCTCTTGGCTTGGCTTGCCTGGGTGGCTGGTTAAACTCCATTGACTTGTGAAAAATTGAAAATAAAAATTTTCCGCGACAATATTAAAGTAAACATTGGCGAAAAGGGTGTGATTATGACGAGCCAAGCGGAGCAGGCAGCTGGGAATGGCTGCCAGGAAAGCTAGCTGGCAAAGGGGGAGCCAACAGCAGCAGTCAGGACCTGGTCCTGGTCCTAGCCTGAATTTGCCATGGCAAGCTTCCAATTGTGGTGGCTGTTTATGGCGTTTGCCATGTGTCTGGCTGAATTGACGTCAGCCAAGGGTTAGGGTTTTGGGTTTGGTTCGCTCGCGTTCGTTATTCGCCTTTTGCCATTTCGCGTTTTAAAAAGTTTCGGGCTCCCAGTGGCGCAATCAGCGCCCGGAATAAGCGCAGTTTTTGGCCTGAGCCACCACAAAAGCATGCTACATTATTCACACACCCCACATGCTCCCCACACACACACACTCTATACACACTCGTGCAACACACAGGGCACACAGTGGGCGGGCTGAAATGATAACAAGGCTGCTGATGACTTCCGTGTGCTGACTTGACTTGACTTGACTTCCTCAACCGACGCGACGCGACGTCTGCTGAGGGCAAATCAAAAATTGAAAATAAGGTTAAGTAGCTATTAGGCGCATAATGCACACCATCCATCCCTCTAGCCTTCCATCCATCCCCACGCTGCACATTATAAATGGCAATTTAATAAACGATCTATGGGCGGGGGTATGGGTATAAGAGAAAGGAACCATTGATGGCGGTGTCTTTTGGGCCGCGTAATTACCTCGGAATATTTCATTAGAATTTCACGGAGCATTAGAGGCAGCAGAAACTTTGGTGTGCCAGCTAATGCCACACACAGAGAATAAAACTGGCAAAGAACAAAGGGTAGAACTTTGAAAATATCTAGCTTTAAATAATATTGAACGATTTTAATACAAGACTTCTAATATAAATTAAGACATGTATCCTTGCATACTTTCTTTTGTAAAATATATTTAAGGCATTCAATCTTTTTTTTGCCTGAAATAAATTGTAGAATACCTTTTATTTTGTTACAAAAGTAAGATCTAATATTATTTTAAGAACCATTCTTATATCCAAAATTTCCCTTGGACTTCCTGTGTATTTCCTGCGCCTTCAAAGGCCCCCTTTTCTTTTTGGAAAATGGCCAGTTTCAGCCTCGCTCACAAATGGCGGCAATCCGGGCGTAAAAACTTTTGCAAAACTTTGCATACTTGCTGGCGCGGCGCTCTTGGCCTGAAATTTGTATGTACAACGTTGGCCATTTGTCGGGAACAAAAAAAAAAAGAAAATCAAGCCAGAACAGAGGAAAGAGCCGAAAAGCTGGCAATCAATCAATTGACCAAGCTAATTGGAGCGGCTAAAGAGCAGGGATAACAAAGCGAGAAATGCGCCGTAGCCAGAGTCCATTAGGACGACGGAGAAATCTCGGATATACGCCGGATATACCTACTTAAAATGCAGCGGGATTTGTGCAAATATTGAATAAATTTAGCGAAGCGACACTCTCTAGCACTTCTAGAGCCGAGTCTCTGGCATTTGTCTCGCCGGGCATTACGCATACGTCAAGTGCGACACTTGGAAAGTCAGCGAGTGAATTTTTCATGGCTAATTGAGTGGCAACTTGGGAGCAATGAGCAGCGTCGCGTTGCGTTGCGTTGCGTTGCGTCGCTCTGGCTCCTGCTCATAAATAATTGATAATGGGAAAAGCGAGTGCCGTGCTAAAGCCGTTGAATGCACCTGCGTCCCGCCCACGCACACCAGCAGCCACTCATTCGCACACAGATACTCCGGGTACGGAGCAGGACGCATTTCAATAATGGCTGCCATGGCGCCAGCGACAACTTTGATTGCTCCGGAGTGAGTGAGTGTGTGTGCGAACGGTCGGGTTGTATCAGGATGTTGTATCCAGGATGAGGATGAACCAGGTTGCCCCAGGATGCAGAGGAACAAACTTAAACTACATTACATGGCAATCGCTCTCAGCCGCCCTGCCACCAACTTTTTAACCTTTCTGCGTACAGAGAGGTTAAAGAGGTAAGTAAATCACAGATAAGTAATCAAAAGTCTCTGTTCATTAAACATGGATTTGTAGGCTTGATCCCCAAATAAACTCTTATTTCTGGTCTTTATTTTTTAATTCAATGGGAGTTATAGTTTTCCAGATACTCTAGGTTTCTTTCTGTGTTTCCATACTTTTTTGTGAATTATTTTTTAATATTTCTCCACATTTTCGTGTACGAGTTTTCCTTCTGTGTATTCTTATCCTTTCTCTCTTCTGTCCTTTGATATGCATAAGTGACTGCACCCACACACACACTCAACATTCCTCAAACTCGCTCACACAAAAGTCATCAGCAATAATGAGATGGTAATGTTAATGAAATTTGTTGCCCTGCCGCTCTCTGTCTCTCTCTCTTGGCGGTCTTTGGTGCTCTTGGGCAAAGTTTCGAGTACCCGAAACCCCAAGCAACAGCAGCAGACTAGTCACTGAAGAGTACACTAATGAAGTCATTGATAAGCAGACAACTACAGCAACAATCTGAGCGAGTAATGGAGGCATCAAGGGGTGCCTTCACATACTACAGCTATGGTCGGAGGAATAGCACACAAAATGGTAGAGAAATAAATAATCTTATATCATATTTAAATAGCAGAATCATGTGCCTTTTACCTTGATTTTAGTGCAAGAAATTCCTTGAGGAATTTATAAGTTAGTATTATTTATACATTTTGTATTAAACTAAAAACTAAAAAACTAAGTACAGTTCAAAACCACGGTTCGAGGCTTGTCTTACCATCTCAGGTAGGTGCAAGCTAGATGGCTATAGCCTATATATATATAGAAGGTTGGAACTTTATTGCCTAATAACTAGCATGTTTATCATTCGATTTTCTTTTTACCTTTAACTTTTACTATGACTTTTCATTATTTGTGGTTACTCTAAAGTATCCTTTCACCTCAAAATTCCTCCCATTTTACCCTTTACTGTTTTGCCATCCGAGCGCTCACACGGCCAAGTTGATTAGGTCATGAGAGTCATTCGCCTGCATATTTGGTTACAGCGCTGGAGACAATGGCAGACATTACTCAACTGCTGGCAGCCAGGGGATCGGAAGGGGGAACCGGGACACAGATGAACGGCAACGCAGCTATTGCTATTTGTACTTGAAATCTC
Source organism: Drosophila tani (assembly GCA_008042535.1). Classification (NCBI taxonomy): domain Eukaryota; kingdom Metazoa; phylum Arthropoda; class Insecta; order Diptera; family Drosophilidae; genus Drosophila; species Drosophila tani. The sequence continues at coordinate 32,457 of VNJO01008899.1, read as the reverse complement.
ATTAAAGTTGAAGCACTTGTCTGCGCCACTGAAGGAGTCGTCTTAGGAAAATGAGACGCAGCAGCTGTGCTCCTCCGGCTTCCCCCGCTCTCTCTCTGTCTCTGGGTAAGAGGAGCAGCTAGTTTGCATTGCGCTCGCCATAACGACAAAATTTAATTATACAACACAAAAGCCAAGGAGTCCAAACAACATCAACAAAAGCTGCGGCAAATTGAAATTTTTGCCCTTTGACTTTTGGCCCCGAGCCGAAAAACCAACCTCCGATCCGGAGGAGGAGAAGTAGGTAGTCCTTGGTCCTTCGGCTTTTTTCCCAAACCATATTTCTTGCCTTAACCGCAATTCACAAAACATGTATGGATGTGGGGAACATTTTAAGGGAGAGTGTGAAGAAAAAAATAAAAATAAAGAGTGTATAAAAACGGTATTGAAAAGTTAGCCACGCCCTCGGTGCCAAAGTGCAGCCGGTATAATAATTGCGGTTATTTGCAGGAGGCTGCATCCTGCGGTCACTGCGGTTAACCAATTGGGCGGTCCGCCCTCAGAGGCTCACACCCACAAGGATGCTGCTGGAGCAGGCATTCACACAACCAGCACACTCAGCACACTCGCACACTCGTACACACAGCTGTAGACAGCAGAATTACAAAGGCATGACCCAAGGAAAGAATAACTCTTTGTGCGCCAGAAGGTAGGCAACGAAAAATGAGCCTGTGCAAAATGGGGAACTGGGAATACCCTAGAGAAATGAGTCTGAGTGGGTTCTGAGAGAGTAGGTATAATATTTATCATCATTTAATATTTATAAGAGATTAGTGGTTTTAGGGAAACTAAATCTGACTCATAAGAACTACTTTTCAGAATTATTTAAGGTTTTCTTTGTACTAAAATCATTATCTTTATTTCATTTTCTGTCTAGAAAATTCTTATAAAATATTTCTAACCATAACACCTATCTTAGATCTTGTTATGTAACTTTATGTGTCTTTAGAGCTGGCATTCCAGTTCCCTTAGGGATGCTACTTCTCCATGAAGTTCCAGCACTTTGTTGGCTGTGCCTGCAGGCAAAGTGGGAAAAACTGCTGACTTGGTCAGGGCAATGTGGAGTTAAGAGGCGAGCAGGAGAGCTGAAGAGCTGGTGAGCTGCTGAGCAGGTGAGACACTGGCCAGGGGGACAGGGCAACTTCCGGCTGAGCTGGCCCAGATGGATGTGCCCGGGATGGATATGAATGGAGAGTGTGGGGTTTGGGTATGGGCACGAGGCGGCGTTTGGCAGGCCACTCGACCACAAAAGCATAAGTTGCCAATTAAACTGGAATGCTTTGCTGGTTTGCTGCCACTCCCCAGGACTCAGAGACAGACAGACACGGAGAGGAAGCTGCATAGCTTGGCATTAATTTCATAACCTGCCTTTTTATGGCCAACTACCCAAATTGGGTCAACATTGACAATGGCCAGGCCAGGCCAGAGCCTGGAAGGAGGAGAGCAAGGAGGAGGGCAAAAGTAGAGCATTCCGGAGTCCAGAGTCCAAAGGACCTTGCAATTCATCCTGGCTTGTGCAACGTGGTGTTGGTTTCGCTGCCACTTCCGTTTCGCAGTTACTTTGAGTGTAATAATTATCGCCGCATCGCTGCCCTTGCAATTATGCAAATTTGTCTGAGCTAATTGTCTATGATTCCTCTTTTGGCCCAGACCCGAAAGAAAAATAAGGAAGAACTCACTTGATTCGATTGTAGACGAGCAGCTCGGCAATGTCCCGTCCCAGGCCGGAGTATGTGGTCTCCACGAAGACCAATACCTTGGGATCTATCCTCAGACGGGCCTCGGATCGGTGATCTGGAGCTGGCGAGGCATCGCGGATGTGCTTGCCACCCGCATTGATCATGCGGCAGTTTATAATAGGAGCGGGATGGGTGTCGCGTTGGATGAGACTGGAAAAAGTTAGAAAATAATATTATAAGAGTTTGTTAAGCGGAATTAAATATATTTAAAAGGGATAGAACTCTTTAAAAATTATATTTATATTCGATTTATTTTTAAGCTCAAATGGATAATTTTTGTAAGTAATTATAGCTATTTTTTTCCTTTAATTTTTTGTCTAGTGCCTTGCCCTTGTTTGCTCATGTTTTCTCAACTCTCGTAACCCCTTTCAAAGCCACGGGCAGGCTGGCTAAGCTATTTCCCTTTATAATTTTCACCTTTTTAGGGGCGACCGAAAAAAAACCCTCTCAAAGCTTAAACATTTAAATATTTACCAAAGCAATTAAATGAAATAAAGGAACAGATGTTGACTTTGCAAGCTGTCAGAGGAGGAGGAGGCGAAGAAGCAGGAACTCATGCATACAAAAATATGCTAGAAATAATAAAATGGCAAACTGCACAAAGCCCCGAAATGCAACATTTTGTTGGGGGGGCTTCGAGGGTTGAGATACTCAAAGAGGAGCTGGCTTTTCTTCCGCTCCAGAAGACGTGGATGAGGCGCTGGCGGCGTTCATTTATTGTATTTGCTTTGTCAGGCAAATTCGGGAGGGGAGTTTGGCCAAAAATAGGGAGATACGGTATGGCACAACAAGACTACGGAGTAGAGCACAACGTGTTGCAGCCAAAAATGAAGTAGCAAGGCGAACGATGAGGGAAGAGGGACGGCAGCCAAATTGAGATACGCGACAACGCTGCGTATGCGTAATATGCAAACATCGTTGGCGGCTGTCGTTAGCTTGTTGGGCTTGATGTCGCATTTGCCGCCGCCACTTGCTCGCAGCCACAAGATAAAAGCCAACCAGCTGGTGACTTTCCACTATCCCTCTAGTAAAGGGACACGGAGAAAAAATAGGGTTCTTTTTAATTAAATACTTAACAAATTATTGGTTTATTTAGGAAAGAAATCTAGAGCACAATTTATTACGTTATGAAGTGCACTGTAGACAACGTTTTAAAATAAATGGCAGAAGGCTTATCATGTATTTTTAAGGAGAAAAATGTATACTAAAAAGGAGCATTTATTTCCTTAACAAAATTTGTTTAATTATAATTAAGAGTACTTCCTTTGCCTCAGTGCATCCCTGTCTGGTGTAACTCATGCCCAGCCCTGTCACATATCTTCATTTGCCTGGCTTTCCCTGGGTCCTTGTGCTCCTTTTCATCCTCTTTTAAAAGGCAACAATGCGGCTCATTAACAAACCAACAACGAGCTGAAAACTGAGCTATCTAATGTAAGTTTGTGTGCCTCGACTTACTCTCTCTCTCTCTCTCTGGGCTCTGTCTATCTCCTATATCTGTCTGCGTGGGTCAGAACTTTTCTCATAGGAGTGGAAAAGTTTGTGCCCTAAAACAACCCGAGAATCACCTTTGACCTGGGCAACTTTCCTATTTAGATTTTATCTCATACCTTCCGTGTGCCGCCCACCATCTCGGTTTTATCCTGCCCGCCGCCTCACCTGAGTCGAGCGAGCGTTTTATTATAAAGCTTATGCAATTTCCACATATATCCTTGCTGGCTTCCGGAAAACTTGCATTGCAACAGGAGCAGCCCAAAGGCTACACCAAAAAAGAAAATAATAATAATAGCAAAAGCAAGAAAAACAAGCGGAGCAGAGAAAGCGCTTAGGCAAAAGCGGCAACATGTGTAAAAACCTTTTGCTGAGCGCCTTTCAAGTGAAATCCCCAAAATTAACAAAAACCTATTAGGCCAAGCTCCGAAATCTGCAAAGGCACCGCACAGGACATGCATGCAGCGCAGGACTCCTCGCTTGGCTGGCTGCCTGCTGCCTCGGTGCCTTCCTTGCAAAATGTAAATACTTTTTGCATTACAACAAGGGCGGAGGTAAGGAGGGGAAAACTCCGTGCGGGCAGATCCCTGGCAGGCTGGCAAAACTTTTGCACTGCCAAAACAAAATATTTAGATAGCAAACGAACACATATACACAGCCGAAAGCAGCCACAAACACACAGGTAAAATAAAGCAGGCAGGTATGTAGGTCCCCCCAGAAAAATATCCAAATTCAAGGTTTTTCCTTTTGCTTTTACCTCCTCTTCTGGGGCGAAAAAGTGCAGGGCATAATGTGGGGAATACACTCGGTAAATCAAAACATTAGCTATAAATATAAAAGCGTACAAGTTTCGCTTTACTTTCCAAGTGCATGTCAAATTTATGCGAAATTCGTGTGAGTTAACGAAATATTATTTCGGAGAGAACACCTACCTAGAACATGGCATGGCAGCCCGAAAATGGAATAAGGAAAATCAAACATGTAATTCATCTCCGCAAAAAAGTTAGCCAAAGCCTACGAATTCAGCTTTCACATTCAGTTTGCAGACGCATCAGACTGCAATTAATTCGGTTTTCGGACATGGTGATAAATGAGGTTTTAATTAAATCCCGGCTGGTTTTGTATAAATATAATTATAATGATTGTATATTGTATAATATTGTGCATGGTAATAAAGATGTATTGTCTTTAGTAAACATGGTAAAAGTGATTTTCTGTGTCTGACAGTCATAAATATTTAATTAACCGAGTGAATTTTGTGAAAAACCATAATCAATAGAAGAGAATTGAGGGTTTACAAGAAAAGACTACAAAAGGTTCATCTCGGATTATTTATTAAAGGTTAATTGTAATTTAAAATGGAATTTATGTGTTTTTACCACTTCAGTTTACATTTTCTTGTATCTAGATTTTTAAACTTTTAACTCCAATGCTTGAAATTGTTTAAATTTTAATGCATAGAACAGTTCTATCAAAAACCTTTTCTAATATATTGAAATACAAGATTAAAGCATATTCCTTTTTTAAAAGAAAAACCCTTAGATAGTACTCCATTTAATAGCAACTAATTAGTCATTAAAATCTCTATTTATAACTTTTCTAATAGATATTTGATCCTTTGCTGCCAGGCTCTTCTCTTTGACTGACTAAAAGTAACAAAGTAAGTTTGCAGCTACCTTGGCAACCTTTACCGGACGTTTTTATAGTTGATCAGCAAAAAAAAAAAAAGGGGGGGACAAAAGTTTTGCGATGCCCGAGTCCTGTGCCGCTCCTGATGAAGAAATTTCCCAGTGCTGGCTCAGCCTTCTTGTTTGCATTTCGTGCAACATTTGCGTGGCAGGCAACCTGTTCTGTTCCCTTACTCTGGCCTTCTCAGTTTCGCTGATTTATTTGTGCACAGCACAAAATTTCCGTTTCCGCTGGCGCTGAGAAGGGGGCGTGTCCCCGAAAAAGGAGGAGAGCACAGGAGGGGGACGGAGGCGGAGGCGTGGTCGAAGGGCCATAGTTTCGTCTTTTGTGCTGCATAAATTAGGCAACAAAAAGTCAGTTTATGCATTTGCGACGTGTTATTTATGCGGGCGTGCAACAAACTTGGCAAACTGCTCGCTCCCGCGCAAATGTTGCACTGTCAACGAAGCTGGGAAGAAGAGTGCACTTGGAGAAAGCTGAGAGACAAAGTAACCCAAGGAAAATATGGATTTTTTAAGAATTTTTGAGCCTAGAAAGGGTTTATCTTCAAGTTATCAATTGCAGCAGTTGCCCTAAAATATTCTATTATATTATATCATAAAAATTAAATTTTAAAAGCTTGTAATAATGTTTCCAAGCTAATACAATTTAATACAAATTAAATAACGAGTGCTTTACCTTAATTCTTGTCTAATAAAAATATTCTCAAAAAGTTTATTTAGCAATTAACCAACCAATTATATTATTATTATATTTTTATATAATTTATATTTATTTGTAACCCTTTCAAATTGTTTTTAAACCATTAAAAAACTAATTTATTTATTTATCCATATAAAAAAATCTCTAGTTCTAAAATTCCACAAAACAAATTTCTCTCAGTTTATGAATGCAGGGCAGGCGAGCGCTGACGGCCCTGAGCGTGGCCAAGGCTTATTAGTCAAGTTGGAAGACATGACGCGGGGCGGTTTTATTGAATCCGTGAGCGCATAAATTGCAGCATGCATATATACGTACACGTAATACATAAACCCCCCCGGGACTTAAAGCTTTTGCCACGGAACAATAGGACGGCCCTGTGCCGAATATGAAGCCAGAGCGCTCAGACAATAAATCGTATGTAAAAATTTGTAATAAATTTGCAAAGTAGCAAATGCAGCAGCCGCAGGAGCAGCAGCAGAAAACTGAGACGCGCTCTCGGCCAACGGGGCGCATACGTAATGCAGATTTTTCGGTGAATGAAGAAGAACCCCCCTAAAAAACGGGACAGCCGCAGCGGCAGCAGCAGCAAATGCATAATAAAATGCGAATCTAGCACAAGGATATGTGTAGTGCGCTATATAAAAAGGATATCTGAGGACAAAAAGGGAGCGTAAAAAATATATTTAGTTTCCCACCGAAAAAAAGAAAAATGGAAATAAAATGAATAAAGCAAACACCGCAGCAGCGCAAAAAGGGTGCTGGCCAAATGCAAAAAGCAAACGAAACTTTGGGGGAACAGAAGACAAAGCGGCGGCCACTTAAACAGAAAATGGGTAAAAGCAAAGAGAACCGAGCCGAGCCGAGCAGGGCCGGCGAAATGAGCTGGCTGAGTAAACTAAGCACGGCTTTTGGCCAGAAATATCGCCCGGCGATTTGCGGTCGAAGCTTGTCAATGTCAGGCTAAAGTAAATTCAGCTCAAGTGCAGCGAAAACGTTTACTCTTGGGCCAAAACGACTTTAAGAGCAGATTAAGCAATGCTATGGAAGGGCAACGAGTTTCAAGCTGTGAGGATTTATACTAGGAGAAACTGTAGAATTAAATTTAATTTAGGAAAGTTTCAGTAGGATCAAGTAGGTCAAGAAATTAAATATAATTAAATCCAGGGAAGTTTAAATAAGATGTCTTTGAAAATTTAAATTGAAAATTCTCTATTATGCCCCTGAAATTCTCAAGTACAAATTCAGCGACACGATTAAGAGGTTAATAATTTTCAAAAAAAACGTACTGATAATGTTTAATGTCTGAAATAATTGTATAAATCAAATTCAGGGAACTTAAAATACGATGTTTTGGGATATCTCAAGGCAATTGCTATTTTGTAGCAGCCAATTCTATTTGTAAATATTTTAATAGAAAGTAAAATGAGCAATTTTCTACTTTTATTCGCTGCACATTTTAATATTATTACCTCAGTTGTAATACCTACAAAGTAATTGCAGTTCAAAGAATATTATTGCGAGCAGTGGAATCGCTTACTTTGCAATAAATCCGCAATGGCAAATTGAATTATTTTACACATCCATTGTGTGCCCCCGGCATTCCGCCTTTGTTGCAACTCGCATATTTTCGAACTCTCGAGCATTAAGGATTTCTCCGGCTGGCGGCGGCCACTTAAGAACAATGAGGAACCGGGTCGTGGCTTGGGGAACAGATGAAAATATGTACTTGAAATAAAGACTCGACATCGGAGTCGGAATCGAAATCGGAATCGACGACTCAACGACTGAACGACTCAACGATTGTGGTCGAAGCAGCGACCGGGGGAGATGCGAGAAAAAAAGTTAATTAAATAAATCAAGCAAGGCAAGTTCAATTGAATTGCAGCCGGGAAATGAGTGGGAAAATGTCATGGGCAATGGCAATCCAAGAAGAACACAGGCCGGAAAAAGGACTCCCTGCCAGGACACTCGGGCCAAATGAACTGTGAACTGGGCGGGGTGGAAAAATGTCGGGGAAAAAGTCGGGAAAATGCCAGACGGCGGCGCGGTATATGCAAAAGGCGTCCGTTTGTCTCTCTCTCTGTCTGTTTGTTTGTTTGTTTGTAATTGCATTTAAAGCAAATAAATGTAATTATTTATTGCATTTCGCAGGACCCCAGCGAACCCGGGACAGCGACAAGGATTGGTCAGTTCCGAGGAATCCTTAAATGGAAATCGTTAAGCGATTTTCTTTTTCTGCCGCTGCATGGATTTGTGCAAATACGCATATGTAATCGTGTTTTAACAACAGCCAAACAGGCAAACCAATCGAATTGAATCGCTTTCGAAATGAATTGGACCGCCGGCCATTTGTCGTCGTTCCATAATCGCATTTTCAATTAAAATATTTAGTCAATTAATGCACGCAAATGTGAATCACATCACGTATACGTCACGTGCAACGCAAACACAAGCAGCACACTCACTCAGCTCGGCTTGTTTACGCTTAAATTACTCAACCGACGGCAGTAATTTATGTGTTGATTATCGACGGGGCATTTGTGCCGTATTTAGTGCATTTATTCCTATTTTAGTTATCCCGAGGCCTACTGGAAAGTTTGGGAAACAGAAAAAAAACACAGCACACGCACACATCTAACATCAAATTGCATTTATCGCACTTAACACGCAAAGCAAATAATGTTCTCTAAACTAAACACATGGCGTAGTAGTGGACTGTGTTTGTGTGTGTGTATTATACATATATACGTGTTTATTTGGCGACAGGCGTTGTGATTGCACGTTGTGTCAGGCGACAAGATAGTCGCCATCGCAGTCGCAGCAGGATAACAGCTGAATAAGCGAATTGTCAGGCAAATTAGCAAATAAATTCACGAAATTGTTGCAATTAAATTGATAGTTTAATAGAGAAAAATAAACATAGAAAAAGCTGTCAGATTAATTACTTTTATTCTGGTTTATAAGCGAATAAAATCAGGGAAACTGTGATTAAAAAAATGAATAAATGGAGACTAGCGAAAGATCGTTATAATTTAATCTATATAAATAAATAAAACAAAAAGCTGTTAGTTTAATTTCTTATACATGGTTTTAAAGCAAATAAAACTAAGGGAAACTGTGATTAAAAAAGTGGCCTAACTAAAGGTAAAGAGAGAGGTATTTAATTTATATTATAAAATAAAGTTACAAGTTTGGTTAAGCTTAACGATGTTTTAGAGCCTTGTATAATTATTTCTATTTAGCCACAACAAAATATATAAAATAATCTGACAAATAATGAGTTTTACAAGCTTCTAAAGGAACTTCATGTACAAGCTCACTTTGTTTTCTTTCTAAAAGCTTACAACTTTAAATATTTACAACATTTGGCACTTACAACTTCCCTGTAACCCAATTGTATTTATATATAGCTTGTACTCTGAGTTTAAATCCTATTTGCAACAGACACTTAATTAAAATGCGGAATTAGGAATTACAAGTTTGTTAAAAATGCATGTAAATTGGTGCATTTTTACAGGGAATTTTAGTCAGGTTTTACAAATCAATTATTGTCGGCGTGTCAGGAGGTGAGTGTTGGTTGCCCCGCAGCAGCCCGTCCCCCTGTCTGTCAGTCACTCAGTCACTCAGTCTGTTTCATGCAAATCACGTACGTTTGCATTTTGTCAAAATGCGTTTTGCACCTACAAGAGCAGCAAGAACAAATGCATAAATGCACAGTACAGTGAGGAGGGTGTGTGTGCGAGTGCAAATAATGACAGACAGCATAAACAAACACGCACATCGGATCCTGGATGGCGTCTATGGCCACAGGGGCAACCACAGGGTCGGAAGGCGGAGACGGAAGCTAGGATGCAGGACACGCCCACACACCCGCACACCTCCTGCCTCAGACACGCACTCACACACACATTTGACTAAGGCTTTAAACTTGGCACGTCACTTGTTTCCGCATTTTGCACGTAACGGACGGTCGGTCATAAGAAATACGGCAAACACTTGAAGAAAATTATATTTTCTAGAGATTTTGGGGAATTTATAAGAGCAAGAATTCTGTAATTTAAATATATTTAAAATTATTTTTGTTGCATAAATAAATTTACAGTTTTTAAGTATTACTATGTTCCCTATCTTTATTTTCGAATTATTTCTTATTTTTCCAAAACAAAATGTAAACATCGTCGGATACCAAATCCGCACTCAACGAATTACAAAAACAAAACAAAAACCATTTTGGCGAGTTTTTATTTGCATACTTTGTTTATTTTACAAACTATTTTATATTTATAAACGAGAAAGAAAGCTAACTTCGGTAAACCGAAGTTGGTATACCCTTGCAGTCTGTAATTGGATCATTGAAAATCGAACCATTTTAGTAATGTTGAAAAAACATCGAATTTTGTAAATTTTACATTTTACATGTAGAATTTTACATTTTCATATAAATGGACCGATCGATTCTATGGCAGCTATATGATATAGTGGACCGATCTTAATGAAATTAAAACCGTAATTCTAGAACCTTAAAAAACTGCTATGTCTTAAAATTTATAGAAATTCGTTGAAAAACAGAGAAGTAAATTTTTTTTTTACATTAATTTCGCCATCATTCCTATGGCAGCTATAGGATATAGTAGTCCGATTTCGGTCGTTCCGACATATATACTGCGTGCTAAAGAAATAAGACTATGCTGAAAATTTCAGCTCGATAGCTCAAAAACTGAGAGACTAGTTCGCGTAGAAACCGACAGACGGACAGACGGACAGACGGACAGACGGACAGACGGCTCGGCTGGTGATGCTGATCAAGAATATATATACTTTATGGGGTCGGAGATGCCTCCTTCACTGCGTTGCAAACATCTGGTCAAAATTATAATACCCTCTGCAAGGGTATAAAAACAAAAACCAAAAAATCGTCTAGTACAAATACCGCTTACTAAGAATAACAAAAACAAAGCTTACACAATTTTGTATATCATTTCTTTAATTTTTGAATTATTTTTGATTTTTTAAAAACAAAATGTACACATTGTCTCTTCAAAGTACCGCACTCAAAGGATCACAATAACAATAATAAACAATTTTTTAGAATTTATCATTGATATTGTTTGCGAGTTTTTGTATTTTGTTCTATATTTTCTATAAATTTAAACATTGTGTAGCACAAACACAGCTCGCTCAGGATTACAAAAACATTACATACACACATTAAATTTTTAAATGATCTGAAGTTTGCAACTGTAATATTTCTTCCAGTGTCCTTGCCCTGCAACTCACGCACACACACTCGCACTTGAACTCGAGCCATACGCATGCAACAGTCATGGAGTCAGGCCATGTGAATTCATTAAAATTTAGCATACGCATACGCATCCACATACGCTTACACACACATATGCCCCATGCAATTACTCCAATATGGCCCTTTTTCGCCCTGATTGATGGTAACCCACTTAGCCAACTAATGAACTTTGCCACAGTCTTGGGCCCGTAAATTAAATTTCAAGTGCCCGGACCAGGGTAAATATTTAATAATCAACTGGCATTTGCAAAATGTAAATAACATTTGTGCCTTGGTCAGGATAAGAATTTCGGATCCTTGTTTTGCCATATTTGTTGTTGCGTGTCCGAGAGTAAGGAGAAAAAACAAGAGGAAAATAAAGGAAAAACGCACCTCTCTCCCAGGTAACCAACTCCTGCAGCAATCTTCCCCGGCAAACCATTGATGAAAGTAATCAAAAACTTCGCTGGCTGTTTGTGCAACTACTGCAGATGAAAGGGGGGACGAGGGGTGCGAAGAGCGGGGGCAAAAAATGGTTTCCGTAGAACTGTTTGTAAACCATAATTGCGCGCAAAAGTAGCTAACAGCCAGGTGAACCAAATAACTGTTTCTCTTTCGCTGCCAGCTAAAAATTTCATGGGAAAAATTTAATATACACCCTCCATAAAAAAAAAGTAAACAAAAATTAACTGTACACAGAAAATAATTAATTTTACACAACATTTATATATACGTTTAAGTGCGAAAAAAAATTATAGAGATTTGTGGAAAATAACGACAGAAATTGTACAGCAGAACATAGGTTCTATATTATAGTTGGGCACCGAACTAACTTCAAAGTCTTAGCCCAAAGAAAGGATATATATATTTTATTTTTTGGAATACTAAGCATGTGGTATTATCCCTAAAAAATTATGGCAAATTTTTTGTAAGGTAATTGGGCAATATTATATTTAAAGCATGGAAACAAATAATACCCTTAAAGTCATATGATTTTTTTTTAAATAAATAATCATAATAATAAATCCTAGGACGTGCTCTTCAAAGATAAAGTCCCATCATAGATCATATAGTAAATTTATTATATCTCCGTTTCCCTCATAATTTCAATAATATTTTTGGAACCCTCCACTATTAAATTGTTAAAAGCCTTTCAGATAAATTAAATTCCAACACTTAGGCTATATGGAATTTATTTAAGCTAGAAATGAGAAATAATGCTTTAATTAAAAACATTTTTTTCCAAGTGCAAAAGGGAACAATTTTCAGTTTGCGCACAATAATCACCAAAAAGAACACACTGCACTGCTAGTGCGAACAGGCAGCGAATGCTTCCTTAGTTACGCGGCGCACAATTATGAGCAATATTTTCCCGGGCGTTTCACTTTTCCCCATTCGAGGACCACTTGTGCTGGGCACGAACCCAGCCCCGTGCTCATAACCGTCGAAATGCCAGCACCAAATGAGTTTTATTCTCGAGTATGTCATGGAGTAGACGCCGTTAAGAGAAGCCGAAAAAGAAAACCCCAGGTGCCGCTGCTGCTGCTGCTGCTGCTAGGGTTTTCTTTGAGCTCGAGAGCATGAGCACGAGGTGCATGAGGTTGAAGCCAACCAAAAAAGGTGTTGAACCGAACTCAAGCAAAAGTGGAACTTGTCGATTGGCATTGGGAATGGGGGAAGAATGAAACTTTTTTGTCGCTGGTGCAAAAAGCCATAGAAAAATCGCTTGATGATTTGCGAAAAGGTTGTTATAGGGCGCAGGCAGGTCGTCGTCGGCAGGTAAAACTTTCCACAAGTGCGGATGGGGGCACTAAAAAAATTGAATGGTTCTGTGTGCCGGCTTAAAACTTTGAGAAGCGCATAGAAGGCATTAAAATTTTAGAGGTAGTTCTCGCGAGGGCCAAACCGAAAAAAAGCGCTGATTGAAAACGCTCTTAAATCGTTACCGCGCTACATGACTTTTCGCTTACTAGAAAAAACGCGAAAAGGGTTTCCCTTCACTCACACACACATAAATATTTTCCAATTTATTTTCCCTCCGTTTCGCCCGCTTTCGGCACGCCACACACCTGTTTTAATTTAATTTTCAGCATATTGAAAACAATCCCTTTCCCCGTGTTTCTCGTAAACCACTTGAAAATGGACCAAACAAAAAAAAAATCCAATCAAACACGGCACACAACAAAAGCTCCCCGCATTCACGGCGAACAAAAAATGTGAGGAGAACAGAGCAGACATAAAGTGCATTTTCGCCATTGACGCCACTTGAGCACAATAAAAATTCGATCAAAATTGGCCAAAAAATAAAATTGGTTAAAGGTGAGGGATTACCGAATAGTTTCAAGCCAATTTGATCGATTTCTGATATTAATTTTCAACTAATTTGCAATAAAAATATTTAAAATCTCAAGACGCTGTTTAAAATTATGCCACAAAAAATTTAGAACCTGTACTTGGAGATATATAAAATATAGCATACTTCCAGGCACACTATTAAAGCGAATTCCCCCGTAAACTCTAATTTTTTATCGCTTTCCATCAGCAATCAAAGCGAATTGAATTGACCAGCCAGATCTAGAGCTCTGATTCATTTAATTTCAACCGGTAGTCGGTACTCACCCATTAAACATGCCCGTATCGACGTAATGCGTGTAGTAGAAAATGCTAACCACCGTAATGGCCAGCAGGGCGAGAACACAGCGCCGCACGTTGATGCCGAAGCAGCGACGAGCAATTAAATTACAACAATGGCACATCCATCCGGCGGACTCTGAGCTGGAACCGGAGGAGCAGGAGGAGGAGGATCCACCGCCACCACCTCCTGCCAGGTGGCAACTACTGCTGCTGCCGGTCATGCCAATCGCCGTTGATGAGGTAGGACTGCCCGTGAACTCCAGACTGATACTCCCATTGCCAAGCCCATTGCCGCTGCTGGTTCCCTTGCCATTCGATTTCCCCTTGTACGTGACAATGCCGGTGGCGGCGACATCGTCCTCCGGAGGCAGCAGCATTGTGCGATCTGTGATGGCATGACCATTGCCGAAATGCTTATTGAAATTGCTAAAGTCCTTGCCCGAATTCGCACTCGCTTTCGCATCCGCATCGCCGTGAACCGCATTCGCTGGAGGCTTGGCGTCCGCATCCACATCCGTTTGGGTTCCGGTCACGGACGTTCCAAATTGCATCTGCGGCTGCTTAATGAGTTTTTCATATTTGCGATTTGCATTGTTATGATGTTGGATGCTTGCTGATATTGTCATATTGTTGCGGTGGTTATATATCTGCCCTATTTCCATATATAATAATTCCCCCGGCGATATGTCCAGTATTTCAGTATTGACTAAGTAGAACTAAAAAAATCAAAATAAATTCCAAACACTCGCGTTTTTCACTATGGCACTTGATTTCGCTTCGGTTGCCAAGTAGTAAGTTCTATAAATATTTTGCGTATTCTTCGTGTGCTTCTCTTTTGCATAAATCTCGTTCTCATAATAATATTCAGTTCGTTCGCTTTGTTTACTTTTCATTTCGCCATTTGATATGTTTCCAAATTTTCAAGTATTCATTTTGTTTGGCCATTGTCGTTGCTGCTGTTGCGCTTCCAACTCCAAACCGGCCATTATCAGTCATATATTATAGGGGGAAGAGAGCCCGACCCAGTTTCAGACTGTCCACTCGCAATCAGACATTGACCGCCGTCCTCCCAGTGGGTCGTCCTCTTATCTGCAATCCAAAACAAAATAGAAAACATTGTAAGTAAGTAGTTTGTCTTCGGTGAATGGTAAACAGTAGGGTTTCCTTAGTTTATAAAGGGGTATTGTTTAATGGGGAGAAGGAAGATATCTTAAGAAAGTCATCGACGAAGGAAATTGTGTACTTTCTTAATCTTATCAGCTTGACAATTAGTTTTTCACAGAATTAGATTAAGCAAACAAAGGTAAACCAATGGGCTTTGATTAAGATAAAGTTGTTGTTTAAGGAATATGGATTTTTAATTATAAATTATCTTGGCTTCTATTTATTTTTTGGGTTACTCTCTTGAGTAGATAGCAATAAACATATACATATCTATAAATATTAGGCTACCAACATTAAGCGTGTAAAATTGTTTCAACGAGTACATTATAAATAATTCAATTTAATTTCTAATAAAAAACAATTTATAAACATAAAACTCTCAAATATTTTACCCATTTCATGTATATTTCTTTTATAATCAAAGTGCAAAGATAAAAATTAATTAAACAGCAAATAACCCCTTAATGATTAAACATTAATTCAAATTACACACATTCCCCTTTCTCCCCTAAATGTTTACTGCTCAAATTTCAATTTCCAATTTGCTTTCACCGGCGCCTCAGCCCTTTTTCAATTATGTGTGTCACATTTTATCGATGATAATCGCTATCTGGGAACTAATTGATGATGACATTTCGGGTTGGCGCCACACAATTTATTTTGAAAGTGCTGCTTAGGCGTCGGGTTACAAGAATATGCGGTGGTTACGGTACCTCCCTAACGAAACTTGTCAACTTGTTTGCGCGGGCTCCTCAAATGGAATGTAAACAGAGTGCTAAGGAAGCCGCAAATAAAGCGACAAATTGCCAAAGCCGCAAACGGCAATCCCCCGAATAGCATCGAGATACGAATGTATCTCGGGGTCTGTCCTGCGAGAGAGTGTGGATGTGTTGGCCATTAAGTGCATATGCCTGCCGCAGTTTACAAAGGTCTTAATGGCCATATATATACACAGAGACACTCACAGGAATGATTTGGGGTACACAGTGTTCGGTTTAATTGGAAATGCTTGCCGGCTGTCAACCGAAAAAATAAAGACAACATACTTCGGGGCGCTTTATGGGCCACCGAAATGAGTCAATAATGAGTTTTAGATGGCCAACAATGTTTGTCATGATGTTATGTCCCCGATAAACATACTCGAACATGTGTTTCCCGATAAAAACGTATTTACTTAGGATGTCGAGCGTGTGGATTCAAGTGGAATTAAGAAGTAGCTTTAAGGGATGTGTGAGAAACTTCAGCCGGAAACTAGGGGAAGCATATCCTGGAGTTATTCAATTTAATTGAATTTATTACAAGAAATTTATTGAATTCAAAAGTCAGTCAGGGGAATTAAAGATTAATAAAACAGTTAATTATCATGGCTTATTACTCTTAGTAGACATAGTTTAACCTTTGTTATTACCCTAAAATAAACCTCATACCTCAACTTAACCCATTGATCATATTTACCCTCCTGAATTATTCAATAAACCCGCAACTATTTAACAGAAATCTCGTCGTGTGAAAGAGCTTGCAGAAGGGGAAAGTCAATTCCTTTCACTTGAGCATAGTTTTTCAATTTATCCCTTCTTCTCAACTTCGAACTCGATTTTACTTCATAAGCAAACCGCTTGCCCTCTTTTCTCTCCAGGAAGCACTTGGAGCAATTTATAAACTGGATTCTTTGGGAAAATGCGAGGGTTCCGCCTTCCAGCAGCCAACATCCAACATCGCTGGCATTCCTTGGCCTTGTTTTCCTCTGCATGTTACAAATTTATCATTAAAATGTCAAAACTTAAATTGATTCAAAAAGTTTAGAAGAGCAGCAGCAGCAGCAGCAGCAGTGACAATGCTGCCACGCCCCGTGCCCCAAGAAAACTCAGCCAGGAGCTGAAAAGAAAGAAAAAGTTTACTGATGTCGGGAAAAGCGCGCCACTCCGGCTCTCCGGTTTTCCTTCGCATACTTTAAGGCGCGCGCTGCGAGAAAAACTTTGGGACGCTTCTTCGTTAGGCAAACTTGTTTAATTTCCTCTTCAATTGCCCGAGAAACCAAGCGAGACAAACCAAAAGTTGTCCTGCCCCCAAGTCTATCTGAATCTTTCTTTTTTTTTTTGGTTTTTATTTTCTCCGGCATTTTTCTTAAGTTTTTGCATTCAATTGTTATTTGTTTTTGCTGGTGATTTGCTTTCGTCAGACAGTCTCGAGGTTTTACTTTTGGGATATAGCCCAAACACAGGAAAAGGTAAGTTAGATCTGGAGTGAAAGAGATGTTTAAAAACTAAGTAATCCTCAGGCAGGAATTATTCCCTGGAATCTTTATAGTTATCTTAAATATCCACGGTTTTTTCAAGCGTTTATTAAATATTTTTAAATATTTTCTTATCCATTTCAGAGCACAAAATGTAGTAATTACTCTTTCTTCTTTAAAGATCATCAAGTTAAAAATATTTCCTAGATCTACTCCCCGTATTTTCCCTGTGTGAAACTTCCTAGAGAACTACTTAGGTTTTTTATTCATGCTGAGAATTTATTTCCTCCTTACGAGTTGCCATGTCATGTTTCCCACAGTTTATCCGAATTAGCTGTGTGAGTTCTTCAAAAGTGTTTTATGTTTACTTTGAATTCATTGTGCATTTAAAGGGGGAGGAACGAGAAAAGGCGATCCAAAGTTTTCACACTTTTTCCAATGCATTCAATTCAATTCTCTCCCCTTTGGGCGCTCTTGAAAAACGTTTTTAAAAACTATTTATTTTACGATACATTTTGTTTACATTCCGCGGAGGTGGAGCCAGCGATGCGAGGCGATGCGAGGTTCCCCCAGCAGCATATTTTCCCTAAATTGCATTGAGGCATGTGCTGAAAACAGCAGCAGCAGCAACAGCAGTGTGGCAACATCAGCATCGGCATGAGGAGCACAATGAAGGGCACCCCCGAGGAGCCACCCTCCGGCCTTCACCACCCGCTGACGCCTTTTGTGCTGGCCATTTATCAGTCAGTGAATGTTTGTTGCTGCTTTGTCTTTCCCTTCCGTTGTTGTATTTCGAGTTTTATTCTTATTTTGTATTCCCCTTGACTACAAGAATCAAGGGTATATTAAAGATACGGAAACTAGTAATTATCTCTACGAAGACAAAGAGAGCGGGCTGTGGAATCCAGCTGTTTCTGCCAAGCCAACGTCCTTTTTAATACTATTTGCTGCCGACCAAACTATTTAATTATATATTTATAGAAAAAGCTAAGGTACAGAGATTTTTAATATACTTTCTGCCGAATTTAAAAATGTTCAAGCTGTAAGGTTTCATTAAAGAGATCATTCAAGATTTCGCAATTACCTATCGAATAATAATATTTATATTGTCAGTCAGTCGAAAAATGCAAGTAAAGGAAATTCTGGACTAAAAGAAAAACCTTTGTTATTTAAATTCCACAAAAACACCCAGCTTTAAGATTTCAGTATAATATTCTCTCTACTAAGCTGTAAAAATGTTCAGAGACATAACAAAAAACCCCACATATCTTCCATAAACTACGAAAAAAAAAAAGCAGGTATTTTATGATCGAAACCCTCTGCCATATGCATACTCGTTTCGTTTCGCGTTTTTCCTTCCTTTTAGTGTTAGTTTTTCGCGCATTCATGACCCAGCCTGTCAGAGCGCCAACATATTGATAATCGTTTTCATTTTGAGCGCTCCCCGGACAACCCGGCAACAAAAAATCAATTGTCTTTAGTAAATTGAATGCAGCTACAATGCGAGTACAACATACAACATAAAACAAACGTTCAGCAGCGGGCGCGGGGTCTGGAGTCTGGACAAATGACTTTGGCTTTAAACCACTGACAGGGCAACAACAGCGAAAACAACAGCAAACCGGCAAGACCTCAAGCCTGAAATCTCCAGTTTCTGTTTCTGTCTGGTTATTATTTTGACTGATGAATGTGACTTTTGCGTTTCCATTACACACAGCCGAGAGTCGCCAGTCGTCAGTCGCCATGCCTGATTGCCTTTTCTCCCCTTTTTCCTTTTACTTTGCCAGATGATGATGATGCGTGGGCCTCGGATTTCCACGGCACCCCAACTCCAACTCCCAAAAAGAATGCTGTGTGTGTGGAAACCTATAAACAAATTTGTATCTTAATGAGTTTTTCACACTTTAGCGCCTTCTCTGCACTGTTCTGTTGCTTTTGTCTTGGAATTTCCCTAGTCTGATGTTCATTCAATGTTCTCTCTCGTGTATGTTTTTGTGTGTCTTCATTATTAATGCAGCTATAAATCAGCCTGGCAATTAAATTGACACATTCTGTATATTTGAGGTTTGTTCTTAGATTTCTCGTTTTTGTTAAGGCTTTAACAGATTAATTGCCTGACTTGGGAGTGATTTCGAGGCTTATGTAGTGCATTTGTTATTTATAGGCAGTGTGTAGTGTATGAAATTCGTTTACAAATGGAAATTAAATAGCTAATTAAGTTTCTCTGGATTTTGTAACCAATCTATAACCTTTCAATCTTCGTTAGGCCAGCAAAGTGATTGCATTAAAATAACTTAGTTTGCCTTTCTTGAATTTTTTTCCTAAGTTCAAAGCTGTGTTTTTCCTTTGTTTATAACTTAATTTCCTTTATTCCCACCACTTCTCACTCTGCAAATGTCAAATGTCACCGAAGTGTCTCCTAAGTGTTTCTCTTTATCCCCCACGAAACTTTTCCCCCTTAATTGTTTTAGCTTTGCTGGTTTTCCTTTTTCTGTCAATTATCCATGTACATTTGCCTAATGGTTTTTATATTTCCTTTCTTATTTTCTTTTTGATTTCTTTCCACTTGGCCTTTTAACTTTTCGGCTGACAATTTTAATTTACCAAAAGCAAAAACTCTCAAGTGGGCTTAGAAAATCATAAAACATTTATTTCTTCCCACACACCGAAGGCTACAGGCACTTGACTGTTTATATTGTTTTTATTGGTTAATTAGGAAAAATTAGCAAAAACATTGAAATGCACTTTGTGCCGAAGAGAAACAGAAACAGAAATGGAAACAGCAACGGGAAGTTTGTATATAAAATGACAATTTATTTTGGTTTAACTTCGTGCAGCCACAAATCGATGGAAAACTTTAGATTGCAAGGAAAGGAAGTACACTAAGGAAAGAAAAGGAAATAAAATATTATGTGAATTTCATACAAGCTTTTAAAATATATAATTATATTCCTGCTAACCTGTAACCATTTTCTTTCATATTTAAAAGAAATAGTTAATAAAAACTTTACAAATATTAATATATCACTGTTATTATTAAATTAATTTTTTTTACATTTATTGAAGAGCAAAGCCGTTCAAGGCGACACTTGTCGTGTGTTCACTTGTAGATATTCTGTGCTGATTTCAAGCCAGAACAGGCTTTGGGCCAAAAAAGGGGGAAAATCAAGGGGCCAAGGAGGCGGCAGGTGGCCTGTCAGACTGACTGACCTAGTTTTTGGTCTAAAAATATACTCTCAGGCACCAATAAAATGCCAGTCCAAAGTGTTGTGAATGTATTTTACATCACTTTGATTTTTATTTCAATTTGCTCAACGGAGGGGGAAGTTTAGAGGCTGCGAGGCACAGAGCGAGGAGCAGAGTGATAGAGGGACGACTACGGTCTCGATTCGAGGGCTTCAAGTGCTCAACACTTGAGGCTCCGGCTCTGGTGAGCAATTTGCACAATTGAAAAACTGTTTGCCCTGCGCTCGTCTCCTACTAATGAGGGTTTGCTCGGCTGCTGGCTGGCCCGGCGCCCTGGCAAGTGAGGAAAATCGCAGGGGAAATGCAAGACTTTTTTCTATTTTCGGTAGCTGCTCCCGGCTGCAGTCTGGATATGTGCATTGCATATAAATTATTCTCACTCAATTCTGGCGAGTTTTCTCAGGGGAGAAATAAATATATATATGTATTTCGTACTCTTTAAAGACCTAATTAAATATAAATATATCTTTGAGGGCGAAATTATGTTATTTAAAAATGATTGAGCTGTGTAGAAAATGTATGAACAGAAGGCAAGTCATTTTAAAATATTTATTTAATGCTTTGACAATTCTATTCTGGCAAATGATTCTTGAAAAATGTAAAAGTCTGTGTACATAAATATAAATCACTGCTCCTGAATTTCCCAGAGTCACTTTCTGCCACCTCCCATATATCCTTATAACTGTTTTGTGGGTCAGATATGAAAGTAACATTCTGCTGAGCCTCTCGTGAAACTTTCGCAGTAGCAAGAGCAACCAATAACAAGTCAAAACCAGTTACACGCCCGGTCAATTACACAAAGAACCGACAACCAGAACCGGGGAAACCGAGGGAAAACAACAAGCAAGAAAACACCAACGCAACAGCAAAGGCAACGGCAACCGTCTCGTTGCTTATGACTTGCACTACCAATTTTTGGCCCCCGCCTGCGAAAGCCCCTGTAAAAACCGCCGTCAAAACTGCCTCCGCTTGTCTGCAATTTGAGGCTTTACTGTCACTCACTTTGGCTCAAACCGAAAGGCGGCGCAGTATGCAGCTCAGAAATGCGTGGGCCACCTCCGAAACCCACGCTGAAATCTTAGCCAAATTGTTGGTTGCACTTGCATCCATAGCAGGGATTCAGAGGGGATTTAGGAAAGGGGCTTTATGCAGGGAATCCCAGGCAAAGGGAGTGGTAGTGGGAGGTGTTCTCGCCACAGAACGCCAAGAGCTGGAATGGTTTCCTGGCTTTGCGGTCGAAATGGCATGTGGAAGAGTTTTCTGGTTCAGTTTGGATTCAGTTTCCCAGTCGAAGAATCCAAGCACCAAAATCATTTGCAGACATTGACAATGGCCCTGTGTGTGTTGACTCAATGGATTCGAAAAGGGAGGGGAAATACAGGGGAGGCTTCGAGCACAGGCCACGTGGGCGGCCATTAAAAGAAAACGAATTGCTGGCCCAATTTGTGCGCCGCTGGAGATCCGAGTCAACAAAGTCAAGCTCAATTCACTGCCAGCCTGCCTCGTTCTCTTTTTCTATCAACTGAAAAATATTGTGCATATTTTGTACACTTGTGGAAAATGGGAAGTCATATTTGTGGAATAAATAAATAACTATTTATAATTATATAAAACAAACTAGTAAAATATACAAAATGTAAATGGTATACTAATGTTTTTAAAGAATATTATAAAGAAATTTTATATGAACTTAAAGCTTGGAGATTTTTAATGAATTTTATTTATTAATTAATAATTTCCTTAAAGGACATGTTTTAATACCTTGCCAAGAAACCTCCTCAGTAATAATTTTGATGCTGAACTCGTGGTTGCATAATACGTACTTGGCAACTTTAAGGTGTAATTTTTGCCAAACCTACGCTGAATGTTGTGTGTTTAATGTTTGTATTCTAAAATAATTCTGTTATTCTTAATTGTAACTATATTCCTCTTGAAATTCAAATAATATAAATATAATAAAATATTTTGTAAATTATAAAAATAACTCCGCATTTCTTACAATCAATCTCTTATTTTTCCTCAGTGGCAATTCCCATTTACTTTTCATTTTCATAATTATTCACATTTTTATTGGTGGGGTGTGCAATCAATTGGAACGCGATAAGCGGCGGATGGAAGCAAATGAAGCTTTAGAAGTGATTTCAATGCCGCCCCGCAGCGCAGGGCGTACAGCTCAGAGACAAAAAAAAATACAGAAACCTTGAGCTATGTCAACAGCACCCGAGTTAATTCAATTAATAGGCATGTGTCTTTGCTGCACCGGAACAAAAAATCCAACCGAAAGATAAAGAAAATAACGAGCAATGACGACGGTAAATCTTAATAAGTTAATGGCTTTGCTCAGCCATTAGGGATAATTGCAGTATCAATTATCTGGGCGACAGCAACCAAGGACAAAAAAAGAAATCAAACAAGGGTCCCCCTTTAATCAAGTCATTAAATTAGGGAAAATCGCTGGCTCATCACCATTTCTGGGCTTAATAGTTTGCTCCGGCTCTTAAAGCTTTACTGACCCGGCAGCCAGTGCCATTGTCCGACATTGTCCTGGGCCTAAACAAACCCCCATGCAAATATATAAGCCCAATTTCGACCATTATGGTAACACACACAAATGCAAATGCTCTGCCTTCTGCCCGTCTCATCCCCCGCTCTCTCATCAATTTATTATGCTATTTGTGTGCGCTAAAATTAGTTAATGAACCCGGGCTCAATGTAATAATGGAAAGCCGTGCGCCATAAACTCGGGAAACAGAAACTGAAATTGAGCACGGCGTTGTGATTGAACGTCCCCTGTAATAAGGGGGAAAATCCCCCGTTCGCCGTTGTGGCTGCTGCTGGTGCTGCTCCTGCTTGTTGTTGCTTGTATAAATTAATTCCCCAGGTTAACTGCAGAGTAACGTTTTATAATTAAGCCAGCTGCATAATTATGAGGAGCAAACCAACACAAACACGCCGCCATGTGCATATTGCAGGCAAGCAGGCTGGCTGTGTGGCCGTGTGGCCACGCATATATTTAAAATTATAAACACTCAGGGAAAAGGGTCAACTATGTTGTAGGAACTATTTCAAGCAGTTACAAATTCTTTAAATAATTTTCTTTGATTAAAATATGAATTATTAATAAATAAACAGGATTAAAAATAAATATACACATTCAAAGATTACATAAAACCCGTTAAGTGATTTAAAATCTCCTAAAAGGGCACTCAAATGTATGCACTAAAATTTAAACTTTCCACTTAAACCAATTCTTATGATTATTAAAACTCTTAATACAAATTCCAGCACCGATTAAGCGATTGAACCATACACAATATTGATTTAACATTCTATTTATTAGTGTATTTATATTAAAAATATTTATAGAAGCCCCCATTTCGGTAGTGGAAACTGAGATACACGCAATTGGCGACATTTAAGCACGCAACGTTAACCCCAGGACGCCCGGAACCCAACACACACTTATTATCATAATGAACAACAACGAGGACGGTGGCGAGGGGAAGATGGAAGAGATTGGGACGCCTGGATATGTGGGGTGTAGCCAGGACACGGTTAAGTGGTTTGCCGCATAATCGACGGACGAGCCTTGCCGACCAAGTCCTGGAGGCGAAACGGATCGAGGCGACTGAAGTGGACGGAGACAGAAATGTTCATTAATATACAAAAGCTCGGGTCATCCGCAAACTGTCCGTCACACGACGGCCAATGGGGATACTCGCGGAGGTCCTCTGACGTCCTGTCTCTGGTCTGCTTTGTACTGTCCTGTCTGCTGTGACCTGCTGCCTCGGCAGCTCCTTCTGGCCCCTCATCCCTTGTCATGCTCTCTTTTGTGGTGGTAGTGGTGATGGTGGCCCATCAAAAAGCTTTATCACTCAGGCCCCACCCCGGACTCCAGACGAGCCGTGTTATGGCCACGGCCTTTTTGGCCCTGCCCCATGTAAAAGCAATAAATAATGGGCCAGTTTACGAGGTATGTCGCGTCATAAAAATATTTTATCCATTAGACTTTGTCTCTCATCGGAGCCAAGTTGTTGTCTGTTTGTTGCTTCAGTTGGCTTAATGGCCATTAATAATTGTTGAATTAATGCCAACAGAGGAATTTGGATCACAGTTCACTTAGGCATTCTCTTGTGTGTATATCAATGTGCATCTTAGAGGTGGTCCAGCATTGATAGTTAGTAAGTTTGTGTTAAAAGAATGCGATATTAATTTCGTTAGAATATCTTTGAAAAATATAAACTAAGTTCAGTGCTATTTTATATTAAAATATGTTAGCTTTAAGTATGGTAAAAGTAACCTATTTTAATATAAATATTTTCCAAGAAATATAAATATAATTTCACCAACCCCGATAATTATCGGGGCCCTACATAACTATCGATGTTCTGCCCGCTCTAAACAAAGCCATGTGGCGTTTACTTGATGCTAATTGAGTGTTCAGCAAATATTGCAAAATAAAATGCATTGAACTAGTTTTTCGGGGAATGGTTCTTAACCAAGCCTGGCATTTATCTTTCTGCAGTTTCTGCAACTGCTTCAAAATCAATGTTTATTGATGCGCAATTTATCTCTCTTCCAATATAAACAGTTCTTCGGGGAATATACATAAGCTCACTGGCTATGTTTGCCCTAGTTTCGCCTGGGTATTTGCCTGCAAATCAAAAATCAACTAAGCACAAGTATACAGCTAGGAAAAATTGCATTAAATCAATATTATTCATAGTCATGCCCCGTACATCATCATCGTCTACAATTTCGGCACTCCGACAGCAGCAGTCGGCGGAGCTGTGTGTAATTTTTCATTTCTATCATGACACCAACCCAGCACAGAGAACCAACAGCAAAATAGCAAACCAGGGCGAGTGCAGTTCAATGACATAATTTGTCGCAGCGCATCAATAGAGTGGACAGGGACAGCCGGCCCTGCCACCGAAATGAGAATGGAAATGGAGGAGGAGCAGTCGAGCAATGGTTTGGGGATTGGGGCAGCAGTGGATCTCAAAACAATGGGGCACCGGAGCAACGTCAACATTGTCCAAACGTCAACGATGTTGTCGTCATCGCAGAGAGTCATCATCATCGTCATAATCATAATCATCGTCGTCGTCGTCATTGTTTCGCCTGAACTTTATTGTTTTGATTTATGCGCCAGCACAACGAAAGCAGGCGAAGGAGAGTCAGAACTATACACTGGGGGAAAATGCATCTAAGGGGTTTACTTTAAGACGGTAGTTAAGTCGGATTTACCGAAAGGCATATAAAAATGTCGACAAATACATGGCAGACTTTAAAGTTACGTCCTTTAAACAGAAAGAGAGGCTCTCAACACTAAAGTCACTATTAAATGCAAGGAAAACTTTGTCGTTAGTTAAGAATTACCATTCTACCCACTAATTAAGTGTTGTGGACATTATATGTAAGCCGGAAAGAGTAGGGCTTCATTATAAAGTGTTAAATGCAAATTTCCACTGGCCTTTTAAGCTGCCTATTTTTTTCAGCAGTGTCGCGAGGTCAGAGTGAAAGGGAGCACGGTGCATGCTAAGCGAAAACTTTGTGGGTTTCAAACTGTCGTTGGTCCACGTAGCCGCCCCTACTACTACGCCCCTGGTATACTCCCTCCTCATTTCGCCTGCACTGGACACGTCGCGTTGTTTATTCCGCCAACGCCAAACAATCGCGGACTCCGCCGTCGACCCCTCCTTGTTGTTTTTGTTATTCTTGCCAGAGGCATGGGGAAATAAAGGAGGGTGGTGCAAATGAAAATGATGTTGTATGCTGCCACTGCCAGTGGCATCCAAGCATCAGCGAAGCCATCACCATCATTCCAGGGCCCGTTGCCCGATTATGTTAATGTGCCCAGAGATTTCTGCCATTATGATGTTGTTCACTAGACGACCACTCTGCATATTTGACGGGGACCGCAGCCAGCAGCAGCAGTGACTCAGAAATCTGGGGAACCTGGAAGCCCCAGAGAACCTCCGGAGAACCCACCGAGAACCCCAAGGGGCAAGCGTCACCAGTGCAACATTCTCCTGTTCAGTCTTGGTGAAATGTTCTCCCCTTCTGCCACTTTTCGCGTTCAAACTAAACAATTTCAAGTCTTTTTGTTGTTATTTTAGCCAAAGGCTGCAGATGGTATGGGAGAGAAAGTGGGGTGAATGAAGAATATGCCAGGCAAAAGTACTCGGGCAAATATTTGAGAAGCACCGAGAAAGGCTCACAATAGATGGATTTAGGATTTAAGCTTTGGCAGCAAAGAAAACAGTTTTCATAGGAAATCTTTGCTTAAATAAATTTAAGGAGTCATTGTTTAGGTTTGGTTTCTAAAAGATTAATTTCTTGATTAAATTTCACACCACATATCACAGATTTAATTTCTTTTCAAAAGTGCTTAACAAACACGAAAGAAACACAAAGAAAGGCTTATGATTTAGGCTTAAAAAGTACAAAGAAGTAAAAGAATTATTAGAAATACTTAAAGCGCAAAATAAGTCAATCAAAATAATAATAATGAAATAATAAAATATCTATTAATTATATTTCTAACCCGACCGCCTAAGCTTTAATTAAGATTCTCACCATAAATATTGCAAACATCAAATATTAATCGAATTTTGTTTGCAATTTTTCCTGCACTTTTATCTGGGCAAATAAATTTAACTGAATTATGGTTGATTTAGTATATGTTCGCTTTGTTTCATGACTCCCCACAACGATGGCTTCATTAAAGAGTAAAACAATTATTTGGCAAACAGCGAAAAATAACAAAAATAATATACACTAAAAGTTAGCTTTAGCATACGCTGCAGCGATAATAAATAATTTCATCTAATGCCTGAAATCGGCCCCCATAATTAAGCAGGCTGCAAAATAGCAAAAATAACAAACAAAATTGCGGGTACCAGCTGCATTATATATATACGAGTATTCGAGTACAGTAATTCATAACAACCTCCCACTTGGGGTCCTCCTCGTTTTTCCCTCAAGTGGAAGCGAATGCAATATTGAAACGCATTTTTCTCCACTTCTCTTCGCTTTTTGTCATCAAAATCGTGAAAAATTGCTGCAAACTTTGACAGGGCAAAAATTATGATAGCTGTTGCTTTTTTGCTGGAGGGAAAAGCCCGCCCCGACTGGTAATAATTTTATGTCATAAATAAATCGCTGAAAGTTTGTTTGGTTGGTAACGTCGAATAAAAAAAAATCACCACCCATTTGTTATTGAATTTAAGCTTTAGACTGGGAAACGTTTGGAAAGTGATAAGGAAAATAGGAAAGGGCCAGGCCAGGGGCCATGACATTTCCCTAGAAAATGTATACAGGAATTACAAAAATTCTCCTACGGTGCATTTTCTTTTTTAAAATGATAACAAGCACCCGTCCACGCGTTTTCATCAAATTAGCGAATCGTTTAAATCGCACAACGAATAAATGACAAGCAAACACACACATTTTTTATGTGGAAAAATTTCAATAAACATTTCAAAGAATGTCTTCGTGATATACACTTTTTTATTTTATTTTCTTAGCATTTTACGAGCTGTCGAATGAGCTGACAACACTCAGGTTGGAGGAACAAACAAAAAAAGTTATACAAAAAATTATAGCTGCAGCTGACAGATTTTTATGACTTAATAAAGCGGAAGCGCGAGAGCGAGAGAAGTTCAAGTTTGCGGGGGAGTAAATGTAGGTTATGGGCGGATGGCATATATAAATACACAAAGTTGGAGGGGCGGAGGCAGAGGCGGAGATAAGACCCAGTAACTTACTGCCCAGACAGTTTAGACACCTAGCAGCAAACAAACTTTAAATTTCAGAGTGTTATTTGCAAAAAATAAGCGTGGAATAGGAGAGAAAACTTTTCCCTACCCACTGACTACTCGGAAAAGTTAATCGAAGCCGGAGAACTTCCAACAAATTGACCGGAAAATGTTTGCGAATTGCCAACGGAACTGAGTCCCCGAAGCTGGCAGAGATTTTGGGCCAGTAAACTGGCCAAAGGCTATCGATTTCAAACTTACACCCAGACACACACACACACTGACGAAGAAGAGGACCAAATTAAACAGGCGGTCAAAGTTAAGCACACAAGGAACAATTTTAATTTTATAACAAAAGTTTTTATTTCCACACTGACAGATATTGATAAAAAGGGCAAACAAAAAGTGAAAGAGTCAAGTGTCTGGACTGCAGGATACCGGGCATTTAGTATATCATGATTTCAGGCTACCTTTTTAAGGGATTAAGTAGAAAAATAACAAATATATACATATATATTTACTTATTTTTAAAATTTGTTGGAATTTTAATAACATTTATAACCACCTATGATCCCAAATCTATATCCTTCTCTCTCCATTTACAATATACCCTTTAAAATGAAAGAGTAACAGGTATAAATATATTAATTTTCTATCGAGCGCTGAAAGTTTTTTGGGGGAGACTGCAAACTTTTTCAGGGAAAAAAGGGAAGAGTTCACAGCGAGCAGATTTTCTAATGAAATTTATGAAATTGTATTTCTGGCAGCCAGAGAATGAAATCCCTGGCGAAAGTTGTTTACGCCAATTTGGGTCAATGAAAGTTGGTTGCGCTTCGAAATCAATTGCATTTTGATAAAGTTCTGCTGCCAGAGTTTGCCAAGCGAAAATTCCGCCCTTCAGCTGCTGCAAGTGTCACTTTTCAGTTTCGACACTTTTTTTCTGTGTTTTTGTAGCCGAGAAAAAGCCAAACTCAAACTGAAACTCAAACCCAGATCCAAGCCCCAATCCAAAGTACCAATAAAATTTTCTATAAATGGAAACAAAGTCAAGTCAGTTGACATTCCCGCCTGTCAGAGTGCCAGGAGAGCAAAATCCCGAGTAACAAAAGATTTTCCAGGGGGCTCTTGCCACTTTTCGGCAATTTGGTTGTTTGTGTTCGACATGGCCAAAAAAAAAAGAAGAAAAAAATAGAGAGTGGTATAAAAATAGTAGAACAAGCTGAATATGCTAACCACAACAGACGGCCGCCAACTATTTTAGGATGCCAAAAAGCCACCAAAAACTACAGCAGCAACAACGAGAACAACGCAACTTGCATGTTGATATCGCGCCGCCTGTGAAAACAATGCCAAAGGCCATGTGTAAATATGCTATGCAAAGTTTTTTCTTCGCTTTTCCTCCCGCTTTTCCCCCCGCCCTTTTCTGTGCTGCGGGATAGACGTCAGCTTTTCGCATAAATGTCGATGCACAGTGGAGCAATGTAATTGCGGGCAAATGCCAGCAAAATGCCGGCAAAATTAAGTTCTTCGAGTGGAAAAGTTTTCTTCGGGGATGAAATTTAAATATGACTTTTGTGTGGTGGTCCTGAGTGGGTGGCATGGCAGGCAATATCGAAGAGGCAAAGGGAATGTTTGTGGCTTTTATTACTATTTTATTGACTGATATTTATGGAAATGTTCATTGACTGCTTTAATTGTGTTTTTCTAATAGGATATTGAGATGCAGCATTGAGATTTTCGGAGAGAAACAAATTAAATTTAAGGGGAATGACTGAATGTTTGAAATATGTATATCTCTTTACTATTTTTCTAGCGATGATGTTAAGACCACTACATTGTTGCATTCATTCATTGAAGGTTTAATAAGAAGCGTTTGTTTTTTTCGGTAAGAAAATGGCAATCATATTTTTATATTTATCTAATATTAACGAAAAGAACAATGCAGTGTCATAACTCTATAAGCGATAGCTATTCTTTTCAGCCCTTACAAATATTACATTTCAGTAACTTTATCCAATGCTATTGTAGTTTTTTGTTTATTCTTACCAATGTACTTTCCATTGTTCGTACAATTTGTATTGTTCTGCTCATAGTTTGCATTAAATATTCTCCGACTTTAATAACTAAATTTCTTTTTTTTTTGGCATCCATAAACAAGCTCCGCTCCTTTGCCTTTCTCATTACGAGTTCAAACTGAACCGCCTTCATTTCCTTGGCGTTGTGGCATTCATATTTCCATTTAGAATTTTTGTTTTCTAATTCAGGCAGGCAGCATACCAGCCAGCCACCACGCAAGTCAGTTTGCTATTTTTATTTCGTATTTTTCTGCGGTGGCTGCTGTCGTTGCCTATGCACATTTAGCAATGTTAGGCAGTCAACCAAAAACAGATTTTTTTTTTGTGACAACGAACGCCTCAGGCCACAACACGACTGGAAACAACGAACAACGTTAAAGGAAAAAAATAGAAGGAAAGAAATCAACTTGCAGCATGCAACAAAAGCCGCGTTTCGTTGTTGTCGTCGTCGTCGTTTGGGGCCATGTCAGTGACCGAGAAATTCCTGGCATGAAAGTTGCAAAAATCCAAAGCAACGCAGGCTCTCCCTAGGATATACGGGAAAAATCGGGGCAAAAAGGCAGCAGCGACGACAACTACGACGGCGAACGGTGGTTTTTATTGCCAGTGGCAGGATAATAGCAAGCAACAGCAACAATGGCCGTGGGTAGGCATCGCAGCTGCATCCTCGTTGTCATTTCTAACGTGGCTCTCATTGGTGTCCTTAAAGTCCCGCCAGCTCTCTCCTACGGCCAGTGTTGCTGCCACTACCAGTGCCACCTACCTACTATAGTTGCCGCTGCCCCAGCAAGCCAAGTGAACTTCATTTTGTTGTTGTCAACACTCCCCCCTCGGGGAGTTTTCTACACTTTGAAGAAATATAATTTAAATTGGTTTGTAAATGGGAGAGGTAGAAGGATTTTTTTGGATTTTATAAGTCGTTAGAGGAAGTAATAGTACAAGCTCTGGAATATATACACTCTTTTTTATTTATATAACATTCTTAAGGTCTTATTAAGGTTCTCTTAATATGCTTTTTCTAAGGTAAAAAGGTAAGAAAATTTAGAAAACCGATGGCAAATTCAATAAGAATTTTTCCCTGTGCATTTCCACCGACTTGATTGTTCTTCCCTGCCGCTGTTTTGTTTCATTTGAGCTTTGTTCCGCCAACAATTTTTTTATGCCACTTCCTCCATTCTCATTGCTTGGGTCGACATTTTTCCCACTTCTATTTTTTTTCGGGGCTCCTTCTTCGTTTTGTGATTTGCCAAATTGAATTTCCAACTCAATTTGTCGACCTCGAACTCGAATCTCCTTCTCAGCCAGAGTGACTAATTAGTCCCGGCGCTGAAAACTGTGCTAGGAAATAACGAAAAACCCTAAAGCAGCAGCAGTCAGTCATCTCAACACAATTGCAATTAGTCTGAGGATCAATATTGATGAGGATATAGAGGGATAATTCGGCTTGCAGGCAGACAAAACGCAAGCATATTTCGTAAACAGAAACTACTGGCCAGGCCGAGAGCGAATGCATAAAATGAATATCAATTAGGGGAAATTATAGGCGCCATCCTCCCAGTCCAGCTTCGATTTCAAAGATAGAAGCCAGGATGTGTGTACTATCCTGTCCTGAGTGCTATTTTGTTGACTGAATGAGAGTCTGTTTGCTTGGGCATTGGAATTTGAACAAGTATCCCAACATACACAGGGAAAAATATTATTAAGATAATTAACAATGGTATTTTTATTAGAAATAAATTTAAGTGGGTTTGATTTAATGGACATTAATGATTAGCAGTTAAATAATTAGATAAGAGAATCAATCTTCAGAAAAATAATAATAAATATAAGATACACAGCTTTCCACTTTGTATATAAATTTTTCCCAGTGCAGATTTATTCCAATTTCTTTAGAAGCTTATAAAGAAATTCTCCCTCTATTGGTCTAATGTTGCCTTTTCACATATTTGGCACCCAGAAAATGGTATGAGGTGGCGATTTCTCATTATACCCTTGCAGAGGGTATTATAATTTTGACCAGATGTTTGCAACGCAGTGAAGGAGGCATCTCCGACCCCATAAAGTATATATATTCTTGATCAGCATCACCAGCCGAGTCGATCTAGCCATGTCCGTCTGTCTGTCCGTCTGTCCGTCTGTCCGTCTGTCCGTCTGTCCGTCTGTCGGTTTCTACGCGAACTAGTCTCTCAGTTTTTGAGCTATCGAGCTGAAATTTTCAGCATAGTCTTATTTCTTTAGCACGCAGTATATATGTCGGAACGACCGGAATCGGACTACTATATCCTATAGCTGCCATAGGAATGATCGGTCCATTTATATGAAAATGTAAAATTCTACATGTAAAATGTAAAATTTACAAAATTCGATGTTTTTTCAACATTACTAAAATGGTTCGATTTTCAAT